>VZTO01004783.1:2468-13572 GCA_013400615.1 Syrrhaptes paradoxus | reverse complement strand
TTCCACTTGAATATGAGAAAAAACTTCTTCACAGTGAGTGTGACAGAGCACTGGAACAGGCTGCCCAGAGAGGTGGTGGAGTCTCCTTCTCTGGAGACATTCAAAACCCGCCTGGATGCGTTCCTGTGTGATCTGATCTAGGTGTTCCTGCTCCGGCAGGGGGATTGGACTAGATGATCTTTCGAGGTCCCTTCCAATCCCTAACATTCTGTGATTCTGTGATATTGAAAAATAAAGCATATACATGTTGAGTGAACAGCAGTTACTGAATCTGTGTAGTAGAAACTAAGAATTTGTCTGTTACTTGTGCGTTTCTGGGTTGTGCACTTTCTCCTTTCAATAAACTGTAGAAACCAGATATGCGGAAGAAGTTCCTGTTTGACCACTGTCTCTGCTCCAGCCAGTCAGCATTCTTATCAGTACCTTGTATTCTGATTTAGCAGAAATGTTCTCTTAAATATGCACATATATACTGTAGATACAGTAATACCTGTCTTTGATGTCTTTAATTGAAATTTGTTTTGGAAGGCTGATTTACCAGGAAAGATCAAGGTGAAGAAGGCATTCAGTCCTTCGACCTTCTCCTTGTCCTTTAAGATCAGGTCTCTGTTCACATTCAGAAACACCCACGGAAGTTCTTCTTGCCCTTCATGTGCTTCACCAGGTTTAGCTTTGGGTGGACTTTGGCTTTCCTACTCCATACCTGCACACTCATACAGCTTCTCTGTATTTCTCCCAGATTACTTGTCACTGCTGCTACCTCCTGTATTTTTCCTTTTTATGTCTGAGCTTTGTCAGAATCTCTTTGGTCCACCTCTGCTTGTTTTCTTGTTTCTCTTGGAGGGGGTGATAATTGAAAAATCAACAAGCTTGCCTAGACCTTTCTTCTCTTCAGGACCCTATGCCTCTTGATTCTTCCAAGCAGATCTCTGATCAAGGCCAAAAACTGCTCTCTTGAGGTCCAGGGTTATGATCCTGATTTTTGCTTTTTTCCTTCTTCTTAGGATCCCAAACTCCACTGTCTCATGGTTGCTGAAGCCACATTTGACCCCCCTCCAACCTTCATATCCCTGACCAGTTATTATGGAGCTCAGCAGAGACCACCTTCCTCCTTGACTCCTCAGTCACTCGTATCAGGAGTATCAGGCTTCTTCCAGTTGTTTGAAGAAGGCCTTGTGTAATTCCTCCTGATAAGGCTGTCTACAGAAGACATCCACTAGAATGACACCCATGTTGGTGTGCCCTCTGTGTCTAGCCCATGAGCCCCTGGCTGGCTCATTGTCCATCCCCAGGTGGAGCTCTGTGCATTCTAGCTGTTCTCTCATGTAAAGAGCAACTCTCCCTTCTCACCTCCCAGGTGTGAGAAAACAGGCTGGACAGTAAGGGGTGTATGGGAAGGGATGTCTAGTAATCTCTTTATTCCTGAGGCCTTGTAGGCTCAACACGTGTGCTAGTTTCAGGATCTCCGTCATCACTCATTAACTTAAAGAGAGTTTGCTGCATCTGAAGTAAGATTACTCTTTATTAAGATTAATCTTTATTACAACTTTAGCAATATGTCAGCAAAATCTTAAAAGACAGAAGGAGGGCAGTAATTTGGTGTGGATTTTCTGGGTGGAGGGTCTGTCAACTATACCATGTTGGATTTTGCTGTTCAGGTGAATGTCAAACTGGAGGAAACAGTGATGTGATCCTTGATCAAATGGCAGAGTTTATATTCGTTCCACGGGGTGTGTTCTTTGACACCTACCTAGAGTGAGGTCCATGCTGAGTCGTACCTAAATAGAAAACTTGCTTCCATTTCAGGGACTCTGAGTCTCGAGCCATCACAGTCAGACGGCGTTGTGCTGAAAGTCACCTTCTTCTGAATAACAATTTGTGTTGGGTGAATGAAAACCTGTATTCAAGGAAGCCTTGTCTGGATTTCCTTACAAAATAGCTGTAGTTGTCTGTTCCTGATATGTAGGGGCGCTTTGTGCTGAAGGAGAATTCTAGCTATGATACTAACTTTAGGCTTTGTAATTATAAGGTTGATAAAGGATCCTGGGAAAGAAGAAAAGCAACCAGATGTGCAGAGGCATCCAATTATGCAGGACGTGAGGAAGATAAGGAGAAACTGAGAGAAATTAATTAGCACAACTAAGTTATTTTAGAGGTTGTGTTGACATAGCTTCGAAGGTTACGTTCCCAGGATTGAAGGTAGCCAATAGTGATTTTGTTATTAAGAATTTTGAATTATTGTATCCAATCAGTAGCTGCCAAATCTGAAAGAGCTCTGTATAAAAGCAAGTGCGCAACACACAATAAATGGCTTTCACTTTCATCATAATTGGCTCGTCTGGGTGGTGTCCAAGAACTTCGCGCGCTGATCGCAAGGAGCCCCCTGCGCTGATGATAACGAACTTCGCCGGTCGACTACACTGATATATTTTAGAAAACCCTGCATAATTAATAGAGAGGGACTGTGCTTTTTGACCTGTTAGTTGAATTAGAAAGTGCTAATCCTTTCCCGTAGCAAGAATTTCAAACCTTCCCAAAAGTTAACTGTCTCAAGTATATGTGTGAAACTGAATTTTTAATTTCTGTTTGACAGACAAAGGTATATGCAGCTGACTGCAAAGGCTTTAACAACGTCTTTCCATTTGGCAGAGTAAACGCACTGCAGTGGGACAGGGGAATGACAAGTTTGTTGTCTAGTTTCTGCCCTCTTGATGTCTTCTGCAGGACTATCATCTCTAACTTTCACACTAGAATTAGCTGCCAATTAATTTTTATTGCAATGATTCAGTAAAATGAAGAAATAGGCAAACGATTTTATGAGTCTAACCCTGCATCATCTGTTCCCTCACTTTTCCTTGGTTCTGTCTTAGATGCTCCCACAAGCTTCTCTAATTACCATTTTCAAATAATTCCCCTCACTCCCTAGTGAACAGGTGAAAGGCAGGAGAGAGAAGTTCCAAATTCCTTTATATTGGGCTATAATAAATTTAGTACTAGTTCCAACGCATCCAGAATTAATCTTGACTGCTTGCTTGTTGTACTGTGAACTTCTTCAGAGAGAAGACTGCCTTGGTGTCTTTCCTGGAACAGATGATACAAATAAATAGAAAAGTAGTGCTGTTACTCTGGCAACAAGAATTGTGAGATAATTAACTCTTGTCTGTCTGATCAGTTCTGAATTGTACACTGTACTGAATCTTGTAATAGGCAGGGGCAATGCCAGCTTTTGTCTGTGTAATGCTGGAAATTCTCAAAATCCTGAAAAACGTGACAAGTGCATTGAGAGCAGACCCTTGGGGGTTATGCAGGAAATGGGTAGGAGCGCAATCCCGGGGGGGCAGCTCTGAAGAATAAAGGAGTTCATTCAGGTTGGCAGTTCATTAAGAACAGCATCTTCCAAATGCAAGAACAGTCCAGGAATGCAGGCTGATGTGTCAGGGGACTGCCCTGTCTTTACAGGGGACTCATGGCTGCACCCTCATCCTAGTGCAGGATATGGGAGGTAGAACCAAGTGTGGGGTACAAAGGAAGAATCCATAAACACTTGCCAGGCAGGTAGGGATGGTTTTTGGAAAGCCAAAGCTCACCTGAAGCTGATGCTTGGAAGGGATCAAGGTCAACAAGAAGAGCTTTTATGACTTCATTAGCAGTAAAAGACTGAACAAAGAAAAGGTGGTTCTGTTGCTGAAAGGTGTGAGTGATTTAGTAACATGGCTGGAGTAACACAGATAAAGCTGAGGTGCTCAGTCCCTTCTTTGTTTCAGTCTTTGCTAATAAGGTCTCTCAGATCTCTATCCTCAGGAAGGGTTCAAGGAGGAGAACACTAGCAGTCAATGAAGATCAAGTCAGGGATCAGTTGGGAGATTTAAACCCACACAAGTCCTTAGGGCCAGATGGGCTGTATCTGAGGATGCTGGGAAAGCTGTCTGATATCTTTGCAAGGCTTTCAATACCTTTGAAAGGTCACAGAGAGCACAGAAAGTCCACAGCAATGAAGGCAAATATTGCACGCATCTGTTCAGCTCTACCAGACTCCTTGGCAAAAAAAGTGAGGTGAGTCCTCTTGGAACACGTTTTTGGGTACACGAAGGGGAACAGTCAGCTAAATCATGCCTGATCAGCCTGGTTGCTCTCCACGATCGGTTTGTGAATAGAGGGAGAGCAGTAGTGGTAATCTATCTCGATTTTAGTAAGGCTTTCTCAATATGGTCTCTCACAGAAGGCTTGTATCCGAGTTGGGATGTTACAGTGTAGATGGGTGAACAACCAGAGGGGTTGAAATCTGGCCGTACTCTATGTGGAAGCCAGTAACAAGCTGGGGTACTGGTGGAGTCTATACCATAGCCTGTTCAGTGTCTTTAGTGGTGACCTGAAGGAGGGGATGGAGTTCGCTCTTGCCTGTAGAAAACACTGAACTGGGGACACCAGCTGCTAACGCTCAAGGGCGGGACTGCCAGACAGTGGGACCTGAACAGGCTGGAGAAGTGTGCTAATAGGAACCTTATGAGATGTTATGAAGTCCTGCACCTAGGAAGGCAGGACCCCTTGCAACAGTGCAGTCAGGACTGGCAGGAGAGCAACTCTGCCAAGAAAAAAACCCAAAACTATGAAGGGGAAAAAAAGAGATAATTTGGAAGGTAAACTAGGAGATAGGAACAAGGGTGTTGATGAGAATACTTGCCTTGCAGGGTGTATCAGTCCACGGGGAATCCTGACTCCTTATCTCCATGGTTCTCCTCCATTGTGGTGATCTGTCTCTCCTGTCAGATCAACATTCAGTAGACCTTTGAGTTCCCTGGATTAAAAGTGCCTAGATAGGAATAAAAATCTTAAATCTAAGTGGCTGGTATTAGGAACAGATAACAAACATTTTTTTCCCTGGTAAGCCATATAGTATATTGCCTTCAGAATTTTATAAGCAAGTAAAAATGTTGGTGTGAATGGAAACAATTAAAGCTGAGAACTGAAGGAGCAGTGTACAGGGGAGACATTCCTCCTCTTTAAACACAAGAGGGAAATATGGTATAGTTCTGGTTAATGCAATTGTTTTGAGCAGTGCAGGGTGAGACAATTTTTCAAATTGTGTGAAGAGTTTTTGTCCTGCCTACTTTGCATTGCTCAACTGAAGAAGTGGATGTCTTTGCTTCCTTTGTGTTCTTCATTATAGAGGAAATGGCCTGTTGCAGGTTGCTGAGGCAGTGTCAGAAGGAAAACCTGGTAGTTTTTAAATGTTATCTTGGTATCCTTGCGAAAACAAATCGTATTAAGTAATGATGTATCAAAATCTTACTGTGGCTATTGTTCCACTTGGAGTAACAGATCTCGGCAGTCCTGCAGATTGGAAAATGGTTTGTAGAGGACTTAAATCCTTGTGTTCTGGTTCTTGCAGTTCATGCACAGATAAAGCTTATATGTGCATATTCTTCCATGTGAAAGTTGAACATAACTAAACAGTAATTTACTATAGGCTGTGTAAAAAGTAAAGTAAGAATTTACTTTTCTGCCTGGTTATTAATTTTCTGACTACTTCCTGCCTTTCGAGGGAAGTGACTATTGAAGTTAGGTATACATACATTAATTCTTTGGAATTAATTAAGTATTCCTAGCTTTCCCCATCTTCCTCCCAAACACATTAGTGCTGCTTTAATTTGTTTAAAGTTGTGGGTATACTACAGGCTTTTGGAGTTATTCCTCCTTCAAAAGACATGCAAGACACACAAGTAATTAATTCAGTCACAGGAAAACCTTGGAGTAAGATAGGAATTTGAGTATATGTATTTTTGGCTGGCTGAGTTTAACAAATTGGTAGAGGAAAAACACATGCAGCATTCTGATAAATACACAACTTCCAAAATGTTAGTCTTATTAAAAAAAAAAAAGGGAAAAAATATAAACAGCACTGAAATATCTCAGCCATCTCTCTATGTGCTGTCGCTTAGTTTATTCCCCAGTGTAGAACTGAACTTAGCATTGCAGAACATAAATAGTTCCGCTTTAAAGGTTGTCAAATTTGACTTTTGCTTTTTCCCTGCTAGTTCTTATGGAACCTCCTTACAGAGAATTGAATTCATGGTTTTTGGGTCATTATAAAATCTCTTCTGTATTTTGTGGCTGGTTTCTTCAGATAACTTAATGCAGATTTGCTAATCTGCATTTTTCTTTATGGTTAAAATGACCAATGTGCAAATGTTACTTCAAGACTTCAGATAACAAGCAGCAATTAAGCGTCACGTATCCTAAGAGTGAAGAGTCCAGGATAAGCTACGCAGTGTTAAAATGGTTTAGAGGCCACAGCCAGTTTCTGGCTGTAAATACTTCTGATAATTGTCAAGTCCTTTTGCTGGTCTTTCCTGCTAAGATCCTTGATGAGAATCCACACAGCAGAAGCCCTCTTCAGCCCCAGGATATAGGTGTTTGTGGGGAAACATGGAGTGCTGACTCATGTCTGTAACATTTATAAAAGAAATAGTTGTTGTTTCACAGTAAAAACTTGTTAACAATGCTAATGAGATAATTTGTACTAGCCTTGCTTGTTACAAAGGAGAATAAAATACATATCAGCTTTGTTTCTGAACTATGCACCATGTTGTTTCTCTTCCTTCAGCTTTGGTGTGCAAAATTCCTTTTTAAGTCATCCATTTTTGCAATGTTTTGTCACGCATCTAAACTAAGCACAGAAACAGGTCCTCAGAATGTCCTCCTGAGTTGCATTTCAGGTTGCTCTTTGCCAGAGAGATTTGGGGTTGTGCGTACTTTGTAAAGTTCCTGGTCTTTGCAGTTATTATTAGTACAAATGAATAATTATATTTGAAGTACCATGTAAAAAAAAGGCAGCCAGAAAGCAAGCCAGAATAACAATTTTGGCAGTCTGATTTGCATAGTTCAAAATCTAGAAAATGCTGCCCATGTGTAGGAGGATTGCTGGTTCTTCTTTAAAGTTATATTTTAGATTTTTGTTACAGATTTGAAACGGACTACTTGGGGGTAAAGGGTATGTGGGAGGCATTGCAGTAAGTTTCTGAAACTCCTGAAGTCAAAGATACAATAGAGATCTCTGAAAAGATAAATATGTAGCCTAAGTCATTTATTGAACATGTTTTTTTTTAAAAAAACAAACAAATAAACCCATCCCAGCTCCTAACTAGCTTTAGTACCATATTGACAGTGTTTTGGACAAAGACAGCCAGTCCATTCTCTTCCAAAGATAAGATACTAAGTGATGGGAGTTCTCTCCACATTTGCACACATTTTGCACATACAGCACTTCTGATTAAATTGTTACAATTTTGAATAAAAGGGTACTTTTCCTCTTTTTTCCCCTTTTTTTTTCTTTTTTTTTCTTATTTTGATTAAGGATGTACTTGTCATGTACATGCTCTCACACTGTCATTTTTTTCAGAAGCAGCAGCAGGAGCAATGGACTATTTCTGATTTGCTCATGCAACAGTCAGGAGGAAAGGATAATGTAATGAAAATCAGTGTTTAGGAACTCTCTGAGCTAGAACTTGTAAGTTCAGGAATCTGACAGTGTATAGGCTTCTAGACTGTTTCTAGATCTTATCAGCTGCCAGTTACAAATTCATTTAACTTCTTACCTTATCCATTCCGTCAGTATGCATTGTTGTTCCAAACAGGAGACTTTCATTGGTCATCTGTGAATTTTTTTTCCATATTTTTATTTTTATGTGCATGTATAATATACAAAAAGAACATAGTTAATAAAATGTCCCTAAAAATCGTCTTGTTTCTGTCTGTATAAAATAATTTCTATACTGGACAATGCTGTAAGCTGTGACATTTGCATATACCATAAACAAGAACACCCTTCCTCGAGGACTTAGAGTTGGTGACCTCAAAATCTTCTGTAGATCTGGGGATACAGCAGCAGCTCTGTTCTCCAAATAGACTTGGCTGGCTTCTTTTTTCAGAAAGTGCGGAGTCTAGAAGACTGTTTATTTTTGGGTGACTGGGTGAAACGGTGCTTCACATGCATTTTTCTGCTGTGAGGTTATATATGAGTTCTCATTGTACATTAGGCACTTCTTTCCAGGTACACAAGGATATTCTCTCCCAGAACTTGAAGGTTTAACCATTAGCTTTCGTTTTATTATTCAAAAAAACCCCTTCTTGCACTAAGAAAGAGGGATTGATTTCTTTTCTACAGTAGTTGGTTGTGCCTCAGCAAATCCTAAAGATGGTATTGGCCTCCTGCTTCTTTATTCATTTTCAACATCATCCTCTGCTCTCTGATTGCTTGCAGGCGTCTCCTCAGTGGGTTCTTTTCTCTCTTCTCTCTCCCTAAAACATTGTTCAGGAGTAGAGATGTTAATTAAAACCAACTAGAAATTTTACTGAAGAGATTTTGTGTTAGAATGGATTTAGACTGCTGTAAGCTGACCTGGAAGTGTACCAAACTGAAATCCATAAACTAAGTCTTGCTGGTGATGCCAGAGCTGTGTGAGCTACCTTTTTTAGCATGTATGTAGAGAAATGGTGACTGGTGTATCTTTTCTCATCCCACTTTTCTCTTTCCATCTTCAGAATAAAAAAAAGGTTTCTATCCTGGAGTGATAATTCTGAATCTCATGGTGATTTAGGCTAGCAAGGACAGAAATAGGGACTCAGAGAAATGAGAAGCAGTCTGGGCTTTGCTTATCAAGTAGCTGTGTGTGCTTGACTGACTTGAGCTTGCTAATTCAGTTCCAAGGTTTGAATGTTTGGGTTCTACCCCAGAGACCACAAAGCTGTCTGGTAATACTGGGCATGTTCCATAAGAAGAAATGGGAGCCACCAGGGTAGAAAATGAAATGAGAAAACAGTGCACACTTTCCTTGATTTCTTTTTTCTCCCGTGCTTTTCCACTCCATATGTTGATGCCAGAGGGAGAACGTGAACCCTTCATATGTTCTGTTCACTTTTCTAGAGAAAGGTACTTACGCCATCTCATAATCCTTGTCCTTGTTGGCCCGGCAGCAGCAGCAATAGGCTAAAATACCAATAACTACAATTGCAGCAACAACTCCACCAATGATGCCAGCGTAAAGAGCTATATTCATGGATGCTATACAGGAAGAAAAGAGTTAGTCCTTTGCAGTGAGAATGATATCAAATGCAATCAGCACAATCACTGGACTTCAAATCCCACCACCAGATTTCAGATCTCACCACCAGATCCAGACTGAGCAGAAGCCACATTTATTTGACTGTAGCAACTGGAATTAATTCTGTATTGGGTAGCTGGTAAGTCCGCAGGAGCAACCAGTTAGATGGTGATAGGGAGGAGCCCCTGGATCTGAACAACTGCTGCACTTTTTCAGCAATGTTTAGATTCAGACTTTGGGGGCTCAGGCCTATCTTGCTTTACACATTTTTTGGTCATCTGTGAACTAACCCTATGAGTTAGCGAGTGCTCTGTGAACAGATAGACCAATGCAGAGAATCTGTTTTAAAGGTGAAGAAAAAAAAAAAAAAGTACTACTTTTTTGAGAGAAAGCAGAATTTTATACTTCTGTCTGCATTGCCTCCATTAATCCTTTGCCACTTTAGTAGGGTACTTTCTCTGGTACTACTCTTCTAGTAAGCAATCCCATTGCTTACGTGGCAGAACGCTGACTGTCATGTTGCAAAATTCCTTTCCCACAATGTTTGTTGAAGTGCAGATGTAAAAGCCAGAGGTATCTGCCGAGATGTTCTTCAAAGTTATTTGTTCCCCTGTTGTGAAACACAAATCCAGTAGAAAAAAGAGAATTAAAGCAGGGAAGGAAATGGGGACAACAGCCCTTCAATTCCAGCCCAAGGTAGTGGGAGGGATGAGAGGTTATTAAAGCTGATGGATTGCTCCATCTTGCTCTGGAGTTGCCATGCTAGTCCCTAGGTTTTAGGGTGACTTGTGGGAGGACAAACGAAAGTGTGCTGTTTTGATTACAGGGAACATGTGACATTTGAACATTCCTTTTAGAAAGAAAATTGTAGGTGGAGGGTAAAGAAATATGTGTTCTTAGTGAAAGCTTTTTTTTGCATTGGACTTTGCTGAGAAATATAAGGTGGCCCAAACCAGCATCTGGCTTTGAGAACTGGCAATCTGATTAATTAACTTCAATCCTCCAGATTTTAGGGTTTCAGATCAGTGGCGGAAATAGTTTTCCAGTCTGCGAGAGGCCACGCAGGCTGTGAAAATAAATGAAAGAAAAGAAATGCAGTGACATGGGATTGCTATGATACTGATGTTTTCTGTCCAGCCTAACAGAGCTCAGAACTGTATGCTAAAGCTTAGCTCTGCTCAAACAGTCAGTTTTTGTTTGTTACATCTCCAGCTGACATTTGTGTGTCTAGTCCATGCTTTTTGCTTGTGATCTACTGATAAAGGTCCAGATTCCTGCTCTAAAAGCAAAAAGCTATGAATACTTTTCAGGGACCTTCCTGTTTTATTTTCCCTGTTATCTCACTTCTTTCCAGACAAATGGTGGGACTGGGAGTCTGTTTAGAGTCTCTGCTGGCACCTAGTGTCAGAGAGTAAAAAAGCNACTTGATTAGCACAGAAAGAAATTGATTGTAGCAACAGTAGGGCATCCAGCCAACTTGGGGCAAGAGGGGACAGTCGGCACACTACTTGGACATCAGTGCGCTGATGAACAGAGAAATGAGGTGGAAATGGGTCAGAAAAGACTCCGAGTCTCCTGTTCCCAGGGAAGAATAGGATGACGGCAGAAGCAGACAGCTCCCAGTATGTTCAGGGCTGTCCGTGATGCGTTGGCACCACTTAGTGGCCGGTCAGATAAACAAGGTTTGTGTCCCCGGTGAGGTTTCGTCTCTTGCATAATTTATGCAAGAATTGGCGAGTGAGTGTTGAATAGCCTATCGAGTCTGATCATATTTAGTTTACCTCCTTAGCGATGCTACAATAATTTAATCTGAAAAGGGCAGGTTCAGATATTCAGTCTTTCTGGAGCTGAGCATACCAGGAAGAAACAAAGTTGTTTAAAGGAATAAATTGGAGTACTCTTGCAGTACTACACTTCAAAGACTATTAAACGCTCATTTCTGTGTTAATAGTTCTATGAAAGGTCCTGACATGGAAATTTAGTTCCTTTTTTTTTTTTTTTTT
>VZTO01004782.1:0-156972 GCA_013400615.1 Syrrhaptes paradoxus | reverse complement strand
TTCTGTGATTCTGTGAAGTGATGCAAACGCAACCGCTGGCCACCTCCCGCCAGCAGGCCGATAGCCAGCCGGTCTCTGAGCAGCAGCTGCTTGGAAAGTGTCTCCAGCTTTGTTGCTGAGCCTGGCATTGTATGGGGGGGACACCCCTGGGGTCAGTGTGGGTCGACTGTCCTGGCTACGTCCTCCCCCAGCCTCCTGCTCAGCCCCCGCCTGCTTGCTGGAGGCCAGTGTGGGGGGGGAGAAAGTCTTGGTGCAGCCAAGCATCCGTGTTACCGACCCTGTTCTGGTCGCCAGTCTGGAGCACAGCACCGCACGGGCTCCTGGGAGGAAGGTCCATCCATCCAGAGCAGTGCCCCACGGGTCCCCCGCTGCTCTGCGTCGCTGTGATGGTCCGTGGGATGGGGTGTGGGCGCTGACAAGCCGTGTGCTCCCGTGGAGCAGAGAGCTGCTGTGCTGACCAACACCTTGCAGCTTCATGCGTCCTCTGTGTGTCTGGTGGTGTCTGCTCCCTCTGACCACAAGCCTCGCGCCATTGACATGAAGCCTGCCTTCTCCTGCCCCCGTACGAGCTTGTTGCAATGGGGTCTCTCATGTGTGTTCCAGTAATATGGGGAAATACAGGAAAGCCTGGGAGTATACATTTGGAAATATTTTACTTTGATACAATTTAAAATACCTCAGCTGCACAGCTCGAGAATCCACGGAAGTGAAATCAGTTAGCTTTTAAAAAAGTCCCATTCTGTCGTTTGTTTTGCTCACCTGGAGCTCTCTCTGCAATCCCCAGAGCATGTAGAAAATACACTGATTTCCAGGTGGCAGCAGATGATAAACATACAGAACGTTCCAGTCTTGTTTCTTGCTTTTCCTCCCGTATGTGTAACTGCTTTAAGAGCTGCAGGTTTGCGGGTTTATATTTTTTTGCCCAGTATGAGGAGATGATAAAGCAATAAAAATACTCCGCTTAATCTTATTGCCATATGTTTTATTTGTGTGTTCTTATCCTTAACGCATAACTTATGCTCATGTTTCTTTAATAGAAAAGCACTTCCCAAAGTGGGAGATGGTTTCATGGTTTTTCTGTTTTCTAAAAATATTTTCCTTTATGCTTAAGACATTTGCCTGGTGTCTGCCATTTGTTCTTGCTCCCTTTCTGCCTCCTTTCTCCCTGTTATTAGCATGTTAAGGACTGAGGGGTGGTAAGCATTAATGGCAAGAGCTGCTGAAAGTGGAGAATATAAATTCCTAATAATATAAACAGGGGATGTTTGCAGGCTTTGCATGCTCTGCAAATTATCCTTTTTCTTGTTTTCTCTTTGGTTCCTTTCGTTGGAGTTTGCTCCTTGTCACTAGCTGCAGTCCCGGTAAACACAGCACAGTCCTGGGGGGTGACAGGACTGTCACCTCGGGGGAGTAACCCGGGGAGTGAATCGTCCAGTACTGCCTGGGTAATTGATGGAGGGAGATGGGTTTCTGAGAAGGGTGAGTCAGAGCACCTGAATTGTCTCCTGATTGATTGATTGGTTGATTGGTTGATTGTGCTTCTGTATGGAGGGGGCCTGATGAGACTGATAATCCCAAGTGAAAGTATTTTAGGATCCATCGAGCTCAATAAACTGTGGGGGAGATGAGATATACTTGTAAGGGGAAGAAAGGGTTGGTTATAAACCGCCACTGCAGCCTTTGGCTTCTTTTGAGAATGACCCAAGTTCCTGGCGTGATGGAGACAGTCCTGGGGCTCCATCAGAGGTGGAGAACAGCCCCGGAGAGAGATGTGCCCGGTGAGATGTGGGGCTGCTTCGTGGAGTGACCGCCTTTGTGGTAAGAGTTTCTATGTGGAAAAAAAAAAAGCAATCTAACATGGCCATGACTTTCAGGGTTGATTTTATCTCTGCACAGACTGTGACCAAGTGCAAAGGAGAAGTTCAAACCTCCTGCATCGGAGTTCAAGGTAGCCTTGAGCTGTAAGAGATTAGGAATAAATTTAATGTAATAAAGAGCATTGTGCAGGCAGATGTCCATACCTTTGTTTGGAATCATCCTCTGCTGGTTTTGTGGATGGGGGGGATGTGTTTCTGCTGTTATCCCCCATGGCGCAATCCCAAAGTCCTTCTGGTGCAAAGATCCATGGATGGAGCTGCTGCTTGCTTATCATCCTCTTCTGGGCTTTGAAAGCCTTGAAATAACCATTTGTTGCAGTGGAGGAAGGATTATCTTTTGAAGCCCCAGAAGGGAAAGTTACATTGAGTCAGGTTTCCCAGGGGTGTGCTGGGATGCTGTTTGGAAAGCCGGAAAAAAAGCTTCATTAACCTTGCAGGCAGCAACAGGCCGTGGGGACTTCCAGCGCTGCAGAGACCAGCGTTCAGGCTGACCTTGTGGGAATGCAGAAATGCTCTAAAAACATCGGTTCCCCTTTGATGGAGATGAGATCAAAGCTCTGCGCTTGGTAAAGACGGTGCTCAGCTGCGCAGGTGCCCACTGGGGAATGGCTGCCATGGTGGAAATCCTGCTGAGGAGATGCTGGGAGGTAAGTGGATCATTCCCTGGATGCAAGCTATTGCGTGTGACGATGTTTGTCAAGCTGTTGAAAAAGGAGCGAACGCGCTGGGCTGCGTGAGCAGGAGGGCTGTCCGAAGAGCAGTGCCTCCTCCGTCCGGCACTGCCGCAGTCTCTGTTGGAGCTGGACACAGCGCTCCGGTGACGAGGGGCTCCAAGGGGAGACGGCAGCTGAGGTTATCAGGGACCTCGCAGGCGAGCTGTGTGAGAGAGGGGTAAAGACAGCAGGGGTGAATCTACAGAAGAGACAAGAGCGGTTAAAGTGGCTCATTATAGAGGTTAATATGAGAACAGTAGTAAAGAAATTTAAATAGCAGCAAGGAGTATGTGGTGTAGATATCGATAAAGAGAGCCAAAGGATCTCGAATGCTTAAGGTTCTGAAAGAAGCTTGTAGGGTAAATACCACCAGGGAAACCCAAGGTCTGAAATCCAGCTGGAGCAGGAGAGGACTGCAGAGCCTGGCAGCGAGGCTCTAAGGTGGGCAGGTACGAATGGGCTAGAGACCCCTGTACCGCCCCGAAAGACCAGCGACGGCTGGTGCAAGGCAGTGTAGGAGTTCATGGAGGAGCTGTTGCACATCCTGCCTGGGGCACGGGCGGCATTTCTCGGTGTGACCAACACTCATTTTTCTGGCTCCAGAAACCTGCCACTGGCTCCGCTTCCCTGCGGCTGTAGCAAGCCCTTGGATAAACAGTTGCAGAGCAGGATGGGCTTATTGAGACACAAAACCTTGCTTTGTCTTTATGTTCCTACTAGCAATTTGCGTTTAGTTTTTGTCTTGTTTTTTAGGTAGTTTGTTGCATTTGCTGTCTTGGTTTATTTTCTTCATTTGCCTTCAGTTGAAGTCTTTTATGAAATCCGTGCTGCTGGTTCCTTCCAAGCTGACTAGAAGGATTGCTTTGTAGTTTTACCTTATGCTGTATTTATGTAGCTTTATGCACTATTGTCTGCCGTCATCTCCTAGCTGATATACGGACGCATTAATAAACCAAGAAGTGTATCTTCTAGGCCAACACTTTTATTACAGTCACTGAGACTGCAGTAAAACTGATGCACAGTTCAAGGAAGCAAGTAAGAAAAGGGAAACCCAATGAGTTTGTTAGAATGCCAGTTGATACATTAGAAGAAATTAATATACAGATAAATTCTCAGATGGCTTAAAATTTGTAGGGTGCTGGATAACAAGAAGTGGATTTTGTGGTCTGGTTGGAGACACCTGGTCCTGCAGTCTCTATACGGGGTTAGTTATATGGAAATCTGAATTTCAATTAATTGTTTAATTTCAAAATGTTTTGTGTTAAATATGAAAAAGATTGCATAAATGTAATATAGAACAACATCTTAAATCAACTTTGCTGTGAATCAGAGCACTATATTAATTTTTTTGTTTCAATGTTGGTATTACCCCTCGATAAAGCAAACCGGGAAGATGAGATCTGTAGAGTATGAACCAGTTCCTAGAAGGGTGGCTTTGGGGCAGGCTGAAAGATACAAGAAAGAACCAGCTACAGGCTGATCCCAAGTGCAAATGTTGGTGTAAACACACCGTCTTTTCCTACATGAGAGCTTCTGGAAGTGTCAGGCACACGCTTGTATAAGTGGTATAGAAGCGTCAGCTCCTTTCTTTTTCCTGACCCAGGGACACCTTTAAAACTCCGGTGACCACCTGCAGAGGAAGGGCAGGTTGGTGGTATTTGCTTCCAGATCCCAGTAACCTGTTCCCTTTGCTGTGGCAGCACCCGTCTGTCTGTCCGAGACCATAGGCACTGCTACTTGGGCGAGAGAGGATTTAAATATGTCTAGAGCAAAGGATGAGAAATCACATCCCTAACACAGAGGAGTAAAATGATGTAGAAAAGAGCCTCTCAGTCTAACAACAGCCGTCTGCCAGGGAGACTGTATGGGTTTCCCTGGGGATTCTTCTGGCTCGCATGGATGGAAAATGAGGACTGGGCTAAGCGATACTTTAGGTAAGTGGATAGACATTTCATTACTTTTTTTTTAGAGATGAATGCTTATTAAAATGCTGGATCAAGGGGCAGGGATAGTAATATAAGCACATGTGGAAATAATGTACTGGGAAAGCTGTGTGGTTTCATATGGAAGAAAAAAGACAGCAGCCAGCTCTGGCTCAGTGGGCAACTAATGAAGGCAGCGATCTCTCTGTTCGTTGTATTCCATGTTCAGTACAAAAGAATGTATCAGCAAGGTGCCATATGACTTTCCTTTATAGTTTGCAGTTTGATTTCAGGAATGACCCGTGCATCGTCACCGCAGCGATTGTTTAAAGACGAACGGCTTGGCTGAGTGTTGGGTGAGAGTCAGTGTGATCTGTGTCTTGTTCCTGTGCGTGATCGTTCTCCTTGGTCAGCTCTTTACCTGCAGCTTGGGGCTGTCGTTTCTCCCTTCATGGTTTTAATTAGATCTTAGTTTCAATAATGAAAATATGAGCGCTTTTAGTGTTTAACAGCATTAAGTTATATGTAAGGGGTGAGTCTGCCATTGCTTCGTGTTTTCCCTGTTCTGCTGAAAATGGGGTGCTGCAGCTTTCACGGCTCCTTCCCCGACTCCATCCACCATGTGTCCAATGCACAGAGACCAACCACAGTCTAGAGGATTTTATTGCAGGACACAAGAGAAGCAAAGCCAAAGAAGCAGGGTGTGGATTCTTTGTGAGGAAGCAGTGTGTGGTACCTCTCCCCAGAGGACAGGAGACATTTCACTGCGTGCTAGGTCACACTCTGCCTTGTTCTCTATCTGCCTGCGCCTCAGCTGCTTCTCTAGTTTCATTCTTTTTCCACTTATTTGTAATGACTTTGTTATCCTAACTTTGCAATAAGTAGGGCTGGGATAATGCTGCACAAGGTCAGATACAGGAACGTGCTCTCAGACTCAAGCCTAAGCCCTGAGTCCCTCTAGGTTAGCACATTGGCAACTGGTGGGGCAGGTCTGGCTTGCAGGAGGTTCGTACCTGCCCCTTTTTACTGGAGGTGACTGAAAACAAATTGAGTGAATGGCAAGCAGAGCCAAGTGCTGCCTTGTGCTCCCCGAGCCCAGACAGCTGCAGGCACAGGGTGACAAGGGGAGCGACAGCGGAGCATCCTTGGAGCACGAGCCGCGTGCAGGCAGGTGTGTATCGTACGCCGCATCACGTGCGGTGCAGGTGTAACACAGGTGGCTCTGTGCAGGACGTGCTGGCGTGAACAAGCCCAGCAAGAGTCCACAGTGTCAGGCTGCAGTGGGAAAAGGCAAACAACGGAGTCTGATGTATAAATGAGAGTGTGCGTGGGAGACGCGAGATGTGCTTCCCTTTCCCAGACACCGGGAATGCCACGGCGGTGTTGTGCTGAGGCTGCGACAGGAAACCAGCGCTCTGGCCGTGGAGCTCCCGGGGCAGACAAGGGTTGTCTAGAAGGCACAGCCACCCTGGGGCGGCTCCTTGAATTCCCTGGAGGTAGGATGTGGGATAAGATGTTTCTCCGTCTGTTATGTTCAGCTATATCAGAAACTCTTGAAAAGTTGAGGGGAATAATTTGTTTGCTGTGACCATGAGAGGTCAGATTAGAAGCAGGTGGGTGAAGAGCAGAAAGGAAGTTTCAGTTTAAACATCAGGGAGAACCTTCCTAACAGCACAAACCAGCTGCGGGAGAGGCTGAGGTGGGAGACAGGCTGCTGCTTCAGCAAGAAACTCAAGAGCAAGTCAGGCAAACATCTGCTGATAGTGACCTGGGTCTGTGCAAGTCTGTCTAGGTGCTGGAAATGGAACGAGTCATCTCCTGGTGTCCTTCCCAGTGCTATGTTGCTATGAGCTGATGTCTGCAAGCTCCGCTGCAACGACACAGCAGTGGAGGGCTTTTAGGACACCTATGGACATGCACAAGGCGTAGCCTCCCGTTGATGCTAAGCACTGAAAAACTGCTGTGAACTCACTGGGGTGACAGTGGGGTTATGCGGTGTAAATGGAAATCTATCCCATAATGCCTTCCATAAGTCAATGCTGATTCCTGACAGCACAGTGGGACTGCTGGGACGTTGAGGTTCTGATTCATAACACGGGTCACCGTGTTTGCAGAATGAAATGGTCGCTCTTGAAAATGCCTCATGGGAAAACATGGGATCAGGCATCCCGTAAGAAGGGGTGTTGGATGCAGTGATCCGAGTGTCTGGGTCTCTTGGGGGCTGTGTGTGCCTGAGAAGTGTGGGCAGGAGGCCTGACCCCAGACCTGAGCTGCACAAACAGGCACCAGGTGCCTTTTCCCAGGCAGTTCCCAGGGTGAAGCTGAATTGTATCGCAGGCGTTACAGAGTTCAAAGCCCAGGTCCTCACTTTTTATAAAGAGATTCAGATGATGTCTGTGTGACCGCGCTAGTGGCAGCTGTGCTGTTAGGGTGTGCAGATTCAGCTTTACCGAGTGTGAGCAAGCTACCTGGGAGGGTTTCCATTAGTGGTTGCAGTTCTGTGCCAGGCTTTGTCCTCCAGATCACATTGCTGCTGAACTTTCCAACTTCATACTTCTCTTCCCCAAGGATAAAATCAAAATGTTGCAAACTCAAAATCAAAAAAATCAAATTTACAAACTCGGAAATGATACTGAATATATCTTGGGCACATAGTAACACTCCCAAAAGTGTGACTGTGATAACCAGGACAAGAACACTTTTGATTTTTAGTTTCACTGTTTCATGACCAGAGCTCCTGTGTGCTTGTCCAGGCAGATGCTGAAAAAATGATTTGTTGCTAAATTAAGGGTGTGTTGAATGCAAGCTGTCAGACAGAAGTGAGAATACTCACTACCTCCATGAAGGCGAGTTGGAGAGAGAACAAGCAAGGATTTAGAGATGTCCCAGCATGTTTAAACTTTTAGCTCTTGAAAAAGTTTTTTGCACTGCTCTGCATCCTTTCATATATCACACTGATGCTCAAGCAGAAGAGGTTAACATGTAATTTGTGATTGAAAATCCCAGTTTTTTAGCTGGGGAAATGCCACTAGTTCAGAGAAAGCGCACATTCAGCCGCTGTCAGTTTTCACGGGATCCTGTGTCCAAACCATCCTCCTACAGAGTCCCAAATCCACAGGAATTTACCAGGTTTCCTTTCAAGCTTCCAGATGATCTACAAATGTTTCATTAAGTCCTGTGCAGGCTCCTGATACAGAATTAGATCCTTTAATTAAAGAGAGATTGTGCAGTTCTGTACCCAAAGATTTTTTTAAACAGGATTTTCTTTAAAATGTAGTTACAGAAAGAATTTATACCTGGTTTTATACAAGGTTATCAGATAAAGCATTTCAGATACATTCACAAAAAGATTTTGCAGAAAAAAGAATATTTTTAAAGCTCAAGAAACAGTTTAGTCCCCAGCTGCCATGAGGAACAAATTCCCATTTTGAAAAATCTCCTGTAACTGCCTGTAAATGATGCACTGATTTCCTAAACAGATTTTCTGAAACAACATTCTACTCCAGATAAACCTTCTGGGTGCTAAATCAATGGAATATGGTGTCCAGCTTCAGGCGGGTGTAGCGTAATTGAAAACCTGTTAACCAGGAATGTTCTGGTCAGGTAATTAAACAGCTGGTTCGTGTCCCTTTCCCTGGGGTGTGTGGAACTCCAGGCACGCACGCACAATGCCTGGCTTCAGAAGGTGCAGTGGAGCATCAGTTGTCATTTCAGCCTGCTCAGGTGGGTCAGGACGTGCCGTTGTCACTGACTGTGGATGCTGGGACAGCCAAGGAGACCTCTGCAGTGGCACAAACCCCCCTGTGCCAAGCGCCGTGCAATCACGGGGCAGAGATGCGATCCCGGCCCAGAAGAGCCAGTGTCAACACATGGAACAGGGAGGATGCAGGCAGATGAAGGAACATGAGGAAAGAGCAAGACAACTGCAAAGCAGCAGGTAGGTAAGTTTTGATTCATATCTGGTAGAGCCCCAGCGTAGACAAAACCTTGGACCAGATCCTTGCATCTTCTCTTTGAATCACATTAAAGTTACAAAGCATCAATTATGATAAACTTACTGTAACTGTAATTAACTGGGGCTTACGCTGCTTTGCATGGTTGATTCTTCAAAGGAGTGTAATGACCGTTAAGATTGCTTTAGGACCCTTAGTGGTGCCATTAGGGGTCAGAGGAAGAAATGTGATGGGATTTGAGCTCAGCTGGACACTTTTGGGGTGATTGCAAATTTGGGGGGGACAGACTGCCTCTTGGTTTAAATGTTTGTTTTTTTTAAAAAAAGCCTTTGTTTGTTTTTGTTACTCCCCCATATAACTAAATAGCTCTTCTGGAAATATCATTAAAATGGATGAAAAAGAAATGTTACCCATCAGAGAAGTTTTGTCATTGAGTTCAGTTTTCTCCATGGAAAACAGCAGGTTTTTAATGTAATTGAATGTCAAAGCTCTGCAGACGTAATTGTTGTGCCTTTTAAAATGAAAAGGTAGTTAAGTAGAAGTGACACTCCCCTGATTAAGTTTTCTCCCTTTTGGATGGCTTCTTCTCCACCCCTGTGTGCACAACTGGTGAGTGGAAAAATCACAAGAGAAACTGAGAAATGGAATAAATTGAAAACACCCTGAAATTGCTGGCTCCATCTCCTGTTCAGCATATACTGTCTTCATAAATAGAAAGGATGACCACGGTGTTCTGGAACTGCCTTGCCATGGAGAGGGTGATTCAGAAATGGAGGCAGTCCAGAAGAACGATGCGGGTGGTGAGGAGAGAATTCCAGATTTAATAACATTGGAAAACTTGAATCGAACCTGAACTTCATTAAAATTTCTGAGTTTCTGTCCTGAAATATGGAAACAGCAGAAATGTACAGCATCTCCAGTGGTTTGATATTTGACTTTTTTGCGGCTTGGGGAGAGATGATAAAGCAGCTGAATTCTGAGTTAGCTCCAGAGAGCTCCTGCACCTTGGGCACACGTGCTGCTGAGTCCTGTAGTGAAGCCAACAGTTTTATTCCTGCGAGAGATTGACCTCGCTGCAAGGACTTAGGAAGCAGAGTATTTTAGGACTGGGAAAATCTTTATCAGCCAACTAGAAATATTTGTGTTTGGGTGCAGGGTAACATACATCCTTGTAGGCAAAAAAGATCTGTGCTTGTCTGGCTGTACTTCAGAACGCTGAATGTGCGGCTCTGTGTGTTGCGTGTGGTGTGTAGGAACACCTGGAACGAGCAGACAGGGTTTTTGATAAACTGTTGGGGCTACAATCATTTTGTGCTTTTTCACGCTCCTGGAGATCTATTGGGAAGTGTTACAAAAGCTGAGCGTTTGTTTGCAAGGGTTGAATTTTGAAACGACAGCAGAATACCCAAGAAGTGGATGCAGATCCCCGGACGTACTCAGAAGGCATTTTACCGGCCAAACCGAGGTGCAAGCACAAGGGCCTCCTGAGTGCCCAGCTTCAAGGGTCCAAGCTGGCTCAGACCGACTGTTGGCCTGAGGTTCGTTATTGCCAGTGCATTGGGGTAAAAGGAGGAGTATTGATCATGTTGATATAATTACAGGAGACAATTGCAGAAATTTATGAGAGTTTCCTGATTTTTTCCTCTTCTTTTCAGTTTTGATGCTGAATGTGAATTTTCAAACCAAGATATTCTGGAGTGATTTCTGTTTTGAGAGTGCTTCACCATGGGTGCAGTACATATCCTTGTGATGTCTTCATTCAGCACTTTGTGGCAATGATTTCATTGTGTGAAAGTTGTAATTCACCATAAAGTTAGGGAAAAGACCATGAAATATTGCTGGAATTGTAGAAAAATTGTGAAGTCTAACTCTCCTAACAGAAGCTTGGAAATTTCAAAGCTGAGGTTCAGATTCTATTCAAATGTTCCAGATTCACTTCCTCAAATGATCCTCCTGACCTCAGTTAACAAAACACCTTTAACTCAAGACTAATTTAGTCTTTGTTATTTCGGAAACTTGGCAGGGAGTAGGGAATTATTTGCACTTCCCTGAACCCTTTTGCTAATATTGAAGAAGGTAGTGTTTTCTCACAGTATGGTCCAGAAGAGTCCAGGTATGGTAGTGCCTGTTTCTCTTGTTGTGGATTAGACAATGTCTGGTATGATGGAGTCCTAAACACACCCCGTATGTTAAAGGCTGGGTTTTCAGACCTCCATCACATGAAACCTGCATCTCCAAATGAATTCTCATATGTCTGGCTGTTATTCTCTTATGGACTGATTTTCTTTGGACCAGAAATTCTAGTTGAGGGTTAAAGAAACTCTTCCCCCAAAAAGTTCTTTAAATTTCTGAGTTCTGGGCAAAAAAATGATTAAGCCAAAAAGTCATACCTTGTGGTGATACAAATTTATTTTTTTTTGTCCTTAAAAACCTCAAAGAAATAATTGTACTCAAGAGGACTGGAAGAAGCAGCATAAAAAAAATAAAGCTTTGGATTCTGCGGAGAGGGAGTATTGAGGTGGTTGCTTCTGCAAGAAACAGCTACTGAAAACCAAAACTTCAAGCCCAAAACCTCCCAAGGCGGAACATCTGCTTTTGGCCTAGTATGTGTTTATCAGTTCCTAAAGTTCCAGTTTCATGGCTGCAAACTCATAAACCAATGAAGAACACCTTTGATAGCAGCAGACGGACACATGGCTATCGATAGACAGCTGCACTCGGACTATTGATAACTGTCCGTTAGAAACTGGTTTCAGTTCTCTGGTACCAACATCACACAACATCCTCATCTGACCTCTCCAGCGTGGGAGCGAGGCAGTGTTAAATTAAAGCTTCTAACCCAAGTTAGTCCCTGGACAACAAAATATTTCCATCCACGCTAGGAATCACGTGGGTCACACTTCAGTACCGACCCTATGGATTAAGCTGAAGCAATGGAGCTCCATATTTGCTTGCACAAAGAAGATTTTCTCACCGATTCCCACAATATGAATATACTTGAAGTGTGATGGAAATGGGCTTGGTGCTATGCACGCTGTCTGGTAAAACGGTCCCTGATGAAAAAGGCCTACAGACTGAAAAACAGACCGAGGAAGGTTAACTGTTGAAAAGACAGAAAAAGAAACTTGAACACATTAGAAGATCTTAGCTGCGAGTCTTGCAATGCATGACAACAACTTTGTCTCTCAAGTCTCTGTGTCTGTTGATTACAGCAATGACTCATTACTTTGCATTGAGAAACTGAATAAATAGACTAACATCACAGGACTTCTTCCTTCCTTCCTGAACTCATACGAAGTGTCATCACTTACCTTGAAAAACAGCATCTTCACCCACAGCATATCAAATAACTGAGCCTGTTAATTTTTTCCCATTTTAAAGAATGGCTAGTAATAAAACTTAACACATTAACTCATCACAGAGAGCCAAGTACCTGCCTTTGCCCTGCAGTGGGAAGTGTTGTGTTCTCCAGATGACAAGGGATCAAGCTGTCATGGTGCTTGGAGTTTCACCCAGAGATGCTGGGAGCCTTAACTCCCAGGTATGTCTAGAGGGACTTAAGAGCACCCAGAAATTTATAATTTTTGAGGTTTCTAGATGAGGTGCTGGCATAGTGCTTATTCAGACTGATGGGGTCCTTTCACAGTCTATTTTCTTTCAGGGATGGATAACTCCTCTCATCCAGCTCTGAACTGTGCTTCCCTTTGTCTCCTGGGCAGCATGCTGTCACTTGCAATGCCAGAGCAACAAAACACATAGTCTTTTAGTAAATTAAAATATGACAAAAACCAGTGTTTTCAACTTGCAGAGTTCGTGATGTTTCCTTCACTGAACTGGTCGGATTCCAGTGCAGCTGGACACTGGCCTCGGAACCAGAGCGAGTGACTCTGTCGTCTCCATAACGGCCCTTCGTTCATCAAGTGTTGCTGGAGTCACTCTCAAACTTTTTCAAAACCGAAAATTCATAAGTTCTGTATTGTGGGCCACAGAGTAGGTGACAACATTTTGACCTGCCTTCTTCATCCCCGTGGAAACCTCGCCCAGTTCAGATTAAGCAAACCTGAACAAGAGCGAGTCAGCCTTGTCTGCTGCCACCCGCCCCAGGTGAGCCCTTAGGAAGCACATACCTTGTTGTACTCCTTTTCCTTGTAGATGCTTTCCCACCCAGATCTTCGTCTACTCCACGGCTGCTCTCTGCCAGGCTTTTCCGCATCTCTTCCCTTCTGGTAGCAGGTCACTCTTGGGGTTGCCCTCAGGACTCCTGTGCGGATTTTCCCCTTGTCTTCCTCTGCCTAATTTTTGTTGACTTCATTGTTGGGATTTCTGCTTCCCTTGAGGGCGTTTATGACCATGCAGAAATTACCTCTGCTAGGAAATTATTCTTTTCCCTAAAGGAATGTGTTCTTAAAAATAACTCTAACCTTTCAGGGTAAACTCAAGAGGTGACTAATACTTTGGCACACTCTCAGCAGCTCATATTCTTTCCTTCTCTTCTCTCTTTCCTTTCAGTTCCATTGTGTGGATTTTCTAACCCTCTTTAGAACATAATGGGAAAGCATATCTTTGTTTATTTCCTCCACCACAGTAACTAATTTTGATACCTGGGAAGCATGAAGGACTCTGAACAAATAACAGTAGGTAGCTGCTGCTTTGATGACCGTTGTCCCTTTTTCCTCTTGGTTCTTTCACATACAGCTTTTGCCTTCCTCATTTTTTTGCCACCTGTAGTGAAGGCAATGCAAGCCTTAGCATTTTGCAGTCGACATCTGTAATAATCATCCACTTCCCTTCTTTTATCTACAGCAATTGGGCTCAGTGTATCCTCTTCAGATTTAAAGGTTTTGGAAAGTATAGACAGTAAAAATATCAAAATATCTACTCCTTTTCCCTCATCCAGACGAAATGGTGTGGGTTTTTTTGTTTTGTTTTTGTTTTTTTTTTTTTTTTTTAGTGAGAGGGCCAGATGATTACTGTGCTGTCACCAGCATCCTCTGATAAGATGCATAATTGCCGACTTGAAAAGGTTCCTGAATGCTTCTCTTTCTCAGCACATGCTGTCCTGCTGTTCACACCACTTATTCTAATAATTGCCTGCTATGGAGTGCATGTTTTTTGCCACTAATCAGCCTGGAGACCCCATGAGGGTGAGTGTTAGTCCGTTTTCAGGGAAGACACAATCAGAACCGTTAACTTCTGCAGGAGAAAGGGGTGAAAGCCTTGCCCCTCCTGGGTTTCAGAGCAGTTAAAGTCACAGATGTGACTTCAAGGCCATTTTTCCAGCAGTGTTGAACTGCTGTAGCTTCTCCTGCCTCTGGTTGGGGTGGAGGGGGTGATTATTTGATCCATATCTGCTTGGGGATGGTGCGTGGAGGTTTGCAGCAGCGGGAGGAGTCCCTGTGATGGTGCTGAGACCAAGAGGATGCTGGAGACACAGCCCTGGTGGGGGATCACTGACCTGGGGCCAGCTGCCAGGTAATCTGTTCTGGCAGCAGACTGGATGCCTCCAAGAAGTCTGGGAGCCCCCTTTATTTCCTGTCCCCAACTCCCTTTAGTCCTTGATTTCTTTGGTTTCTGGCCAGAAGTGAGTGTTCCCTCAGGATGCCACTTTATCCCGTCTCATCAGCCCAATGCAGTCCCGGGGTGGATGCAGCACAGCACGGGGCTGTGCCACCGCTGCCCTGGGGAACACGGGACTGTGCCTGCCGGTGAAAGCGGCTCAGAGGCAGAGACACGCTCATAACGTGGAGACACCATCAGCTGCACCTTGGAGACAACAGCGAGGTAATCAATGAGCTCTAGAATAGTTCAGGTACCTTGGAGTCAGCCAGTGATCCCACCGGAAACACCATTGCCCCATTTATTGCTCTGCTGGTGGGGATGTAAGCAATGAAGGCGGGTGGATAGGAGCCCCGTGGAAATAAGGAATATCTTTTTCCATCAGGACCTTTTGACAGTGCCACTGCCCTCTGTGGTCCAGCATCAGTGCGGACAGACCTCCAGGGCACACTGCAGTGTGTCCTGTAACTGACAGAGGGGATCAGCGGTGTGCTGCCCTCTTCATTCCTCACCTGCTGTGCATGCCTTTCGGTTTGGATCATTTTCCTTTTCCTCAGTCTGATGTAATTTTTACAGATGTGGTATAAATGGAGAGATTCCAGCAGATCTCTAGTAGCTTTTTCCATTGACATAATACTTTATGCTTTTAAAACGGTTTCAAATAAATATGGCAATTAATAGAGATAGTCAACAGATTAGGAACATAAGGCATTTTTGGAGGATGAGCAAAGACCACCCGGTATATCCCATATTTCTCTTACACACGTCTCTTCCCAGCCCTGCTCCAGCCAATTGCTACACAAGCAGCTCCAATATTACAATCCTGACGGTTTTATTGGTCATGTCTAGATTTACCACAGTCGTCCTAATTAAAAAGTGTGCCATATGCTTGAGCAAAGAATTACAGATCATCCCAGAAATTATAGAAATCAGGGCTGCTAAGAACTTGAGCAGATCATTGTTTCCATTGCTTCCATGACCATGTCTAACCTGTTCTTAAAAGTTTCATGTCACCATCGTGCTGCTTTGGTTTTGCAGCTAAACCAACACTGTCCTTCAGTAACCACCCCACTACCTTCCTGATACCTGCAAAAATGAGTTCTTGCTCCTGAAAATTCCTCTCCTGCACCCCTAATGAAGTTGGTGTTGGGATGACAGGTCAAACTGTGGATACGTTTTACTGTTCCTGGGTAAAAACGCTTTCTCGGAGTGTCATCCCATAAAGCCACTGTCACAAACCAGAGCTGCAATTTCCCACCGAGGCATTCAGAAGCAGGTTGGTTTTGCCACTCTCAGTAACAGCAAGGGTAGGAACCTGCTTCTCCTTTCTTTTCAAGTGTGATTGTTTATAGAGACATCCATAAGAAAAAACTCCCCCAATGCTCTGGCACCTTTGTCAGCCGCTGAAGTCTATGAAGAGGGTCACCCTGCGTTTCCTTGAGCGTAGCCCCAAACACGGCTAGATGAGAAGGGAGGAAACGCGTTCACCCTCACTGCCATCCGCAGAGTTTTCTTCCCTCGATTCCCAACCCGCCTCCTTGCAGGTGAGGAATGTGATTCTCTCCCAGAGACTCATGACTGCGTGTGGCTCAGGGGGGAAACAATTTGCAAGACACTGGGACTAACAGAGAATTTCCTGATGTGCTCCTGCAGCAGCGGGGCTCAGCAAGCGCCCATTGCGAAGGAAGCTCTGACCAGCTGCTGCAGGAAAAGGGGACATCTCTCAGGAAAGACCTGGCTTCCTCAGGCTGGTTTTAAAAATCCAGTCTGGCAGACAGCCCATTGCCAGTGCAAGCCTGTGGAGACCCCACAGAAAGTGCGGCTCTTCTGGCTGCTCAGCGCGAGCAGCCCGCACCACCCACCCGGACCAGCTCCGCCGTGGCCTAAAACACTGCGTCAGGCGACCGGCAGCTCCGGTTGGCGGAGACAGGGTCAGCCTGACACTGGTGTATCGCCCTTGCCTCATCCCACGGCTGGTCATCAATGCGGTCTGGAGGCCTTCAGAGCCGCAGGTGCTGCACATCCCTGAGAACAACGCTGGGGAGGCAGCCCCTCCGTCCCTCCGAGTGTCCCATCCCCAGCGCGAGGACCTTGCGGTGGGAGGGGAGCAGAGGAGGCAGTGGGGTTTCATTTCTGCCCCCTCTGCAGAGGGGTAGAACGAGGAGCAGAGGTGAAGGGAGCGAGCAAGTCACCCTTGCTCCTTTTTAGAAATGTTTAAGCTCCTGTCTTCAGGGTTATGACTTCTGAGTGGATGGGGGAATGTCCAGAAAACCAAGGTGCAGGACCAGAAGCAAGGGGGTAAGAGCAGAAGCCCTTGTCCTGGGAGCACGGGTGAGATTTGCTGGTTTCCAGCTCGGCGCTGGGCTTTTCTCGAGGCTCCTGTCCTGAGGTGCCCAGCCCACCTTACGCATTGCGAGGTGAGCTGAAACCAGACACCTGAAACCACATCTCGTGAGGCTCCGAGCACTCAAAACCCGCTCTGGGCTCGGTCCTCATGCGTGTCCGGTTCAGAGGAGGGGTGAGGAGTGTCCTGCCCGGGAGCTGATGCCACCTGTAAGAAACCAGTGACAGGCTGGTTCCAGCCCGGTTTGGAGTCCTGTCCACAGGCAGAGGGGCTGTCAGACTGGGCTGCCAGAAGCAGGTGCCTTTTTTAAGGACAGCTTGGATGGGAATGTTTTTTAAAATCAATAGTTAAATGCACTGGGGGCAAAAAAAGTGAGAGAAATCCTGTTCATAGACTTTCAGTTTATCAAAGAGAAGTAGATCTGCTTTTCCTGCTTTGTGCTTCTCACGTATCTCTCTAAAAGCAGATCCTGTCTGTTACGGAGGATGGAGTAACAGGGTAAAAGCTGTCATTGCATCCCCCGATTTCCCACCCTGTTCCCATGGGACTTTAGGGAGGAACTGCACAGACGCAGCATTTGGCAGGGCTTTGGTCTTTTTTTTTTTTTCTGAGCCCAGAAATCTCTGTTTCTGTTTGATCCTGATGAGACTGGTGTTGAGGAATTTACCAGCAGGGAACGAGCCACCGAGGTTTCAGGGCAGATGAGGCGGCGAGCGTTCCCTGTGGCTCCCGGGTGAGAAGGGAAGGCAGCGTGCAGCGTGGCCTCGGTTAACCTGTGCGCTGCCCCTCAGACAGCCCGACACCAGGCCTGCCGTGATGGCAAAATAGCGTGCTCTGGGTCTGCAAAAGCAATCAGGATATTCTGCTGCTGCAGGGACCGGGGCCAAGCAGCACAGACCTTCTGCCTTTGGATGCAATCAGACTGGAGCTCCTGCTCTGAAGGCGGGGTGGGGGAAATGCCGGGAGGACAACGGGGGCCAGGCAGTGTGCCACCGCCACCTGGCTCCCCCCAGGACAATGCCAGGACCCTGTGAGACGTTTTGTCAACCAAGACGTTTGGTTTTCCAGGGTTTAAAAGACACCCAGACTGTTCTCGTGGCTGCTACTGCTGATGGTAATTATCACAGCAAATTCTAGTGAGTATAATGGTTTACCTTGAATTACCAGACAAAAGAGAAATGGGGAAATGGCAATGTTCCAGTATCATCACATTTGTTTATGGTTTAAAATACATTCAGGACAGGTTCAGTTTCTTCTTTTGGGCTGAAGAAAAGAAGGTTTACAAATGCGGCGGCTGAGCACCTGTCAGACCTCTCGCCAGTCTCTGTGCAAGCTTGAGTCCAACTGCTTTTCACCATCGAGGTGAAATTCCCGGCGGCAGAAGTGCTGGAAATTTGCTCCTCCTTCATTTTTCCTCTAGTTCCAGGAATGAACTAACGCTATAAAAAATGCACCAAAACAAGCCTGGAAAAATATTTGGTGCAGTACAGAAAGCAGGAGATAAGAAGACTTGCGAACCACAGCAATTTCTCTGTGTATGTGCCCAAATCTAATAATATATGGTTGGCATTGTGTGTATTATTTCTCCCAGGCTCTTTTTTCTGCAACAGCTGAACTACCATGTCGTTTGGTGTAAGGTCTGTGTGCTTTTTTCTAAGCCAGGTCTTGTTTGTACTCTCCTCTGAAACAGGGAACAGTAATTCTTACCCATGATGTGATCTATTGTCCCTGCTGCTCTCAAACAACACAGTCAAACCCATCGGCCAAGCACAATTATTAGTTGAATCAATCTGAGGAGTGAAAGAAACTCAATGAAGCTTCTCACCAATATGCCACAGTCTCCTGTCTGAATAAAGCTCCTTTGCTCAGGCTTTGTGGAGCCGAGTCCATAGAGTATATGTTCTACAAGCCCAGCGTCCTGATGAAGCAAAGGCAATTGAATACTTGTGTCTGCAGTGGGAAAAGAGTAAAGCAGCCAGCGAGAGCTGCCTGTGAGTTAGTTTCTCAGTGCAGGACTCACTGTCTGCGGCTCTGGCGCAGGGGATGGCAGCTCCCAGTCCCACCAGCCTTCCTCCAATTCTGTGCCCAGGCGTCCAGATCTTCTGCTTCAGGGCCTGTGCTGTCAGAAACTGGGTTGCTGAGCCACCACCAAAGCTGGATGTCATTGCTGGTGTCATCTCCCTGGTACGGAGGGGGATTTGCTGCCCTTTGGTTGCTCATGGGTGGCCATTGATAGTCTGTTCTTCTGCCAGGCACAAGGACATCTCACCAGCACAGCAGATCAAGCCAGGAGGCAACTGGCAGCCAGTTACAGTCCCCGGTTCAGAGCTGAGGATGGAGACGAGGAAGGCTTTCCCGCTGTCCCACAGTGAGTACCCTCCCGCGGCTGGTGGCAGACCTCCCAGCCCCTTACCTCACAGCCCTGCTGACTCCCTCCCTTTCCCTTTGCCTCGTCTCTCGTGGTTTAACACAGCACGACGCTTGCTGGAAAACAAGAAACCCCAAACGGTTCCTGTTCACAGGTGCCGGGGAAGCCAGGCTTTGTCCCCACGACATGCGTTGGGCTCCTAGCCAGGGATGCACTGGCTGCTAAGAAACGAACCTCGTAGTCCTGCTCTGCCCACGAATCCCTCCCTGGAGGACAAATCCTCACCCTTTTCCCACGTGTCCAGGATGGGAGTTGTGTCCTTGGTCCAAACCAAGAGGCTATTAGTTAACACTGCTTGTGAGTGTAAACAAAGGCAAACAGTCGGTTGTACAGCTGGGACTTCTCCATGCAGAGCAGACCTTTGCTCCGTTTTCCTGAGCAATGAAGAGGATTTACACGGTGCAGCAGCAATGGATATCTCACAGGAACAGAGATCAGGGATGTAGCTGCTTGGAAATTTTCAGTGTGAAACTGAAAAAAATTAAAGTTTCATCCAAAAAAAAAAAAAAAAAGAAAACTGCAGATTACGTTTCAGCCAAAAAATCTCAAATGTTGGGGGGAACTGATTCAAAAAGGCAAATGATGAAAGAATCGTGGTTTCCTATGAAAAAGCAAGAGAAAAGTTTCCAGGAAAGTTTTCACCTAGTCAAAAATGTATTCTTCCATTAACAAATAACAAAAGAAGGTTCGGTCGGACCGTTTCTCCCCGGCCTGGTGCGGCATTCCCGGCAGGACCGCTTCCACTAGGTGTCAGCCTGTCTCCACGCAACGGAAACCAACGAGCCAGACACGGCACCGGGAGTTTTTCAGGATGAGGATATTTCCACTGAGCTGTCTTCTGTCAAAAATGTTGCCAATAACTCCTTAATTCCTATAAAATTCCTCAGCTTTGGATTTCCAGAGTTTTTCAAAGCAATTGCAACACGTTCCACGGAGTGTGCCAGCCGGATACTTTTCCACTACCGCATCTGACCCCCGACTGACCTTTGATTCACCAGATCTTTAGAAACTTCTAAGCAACGTCTGAATAGCATCTAAAAAGAATTTAATCCCCCCTAACTCCCCCACCCCTCACACCTCCCCCTTCAGTGGTGTGACTGATTTTCTAGAGACAGCGAAACGAGCACCTCGTTGAGCTGAGATGTGCGCACGCAGCAAACAACTCCTCTCTGCACTGTTTTACGCAGCTGAAGTACCGCCTTTCTCCCTGGTACCAACACCTGAAGACTAACGGGGTGTATGTCATGAAATACGGCGTTTAAAAACATCTCTGTGATTGTTCTGCTCTCAGCAACCGTTCATTTTGGGCTATAGGTGTTCCAAGCAAAGACCAAAAAAGCCGTGGAAGATAATGGCAAGGGATATGGATATTCTTCCCACCACACGTGACAAATGCTGTGATACTGTGAATTACTTGCGATGACTTTCATTTCTGTGGAATCAGTGGCACCTGTATCATGAGACAATCTGGCCATTGGTTTCTGAGTGTTGTGGTCTGGGTGGTGGGCTCTTCCAGAGCATCCTGCTGCTCGTGTCTTATCAGTGCTACTTGCACCTTCTTCAGCATTCATTCTGTTCCAAGAAAAATGCATAAGATTTACCTCTGGCACTGAATGCAACTGGAGAAATCATTTAGACCCCAGACCAGAACGGCACTTTCTTTCCTAGCTGCAAAACTGTAATTTTAGGAGCCTTGGTCACGTACTTCCCCTGCTGAATTCAAACCTGAATTTTGAGAAGGTGGAGACTCCCCTTCACATACACACCTGACTATAGTGACAAGGGCAGTTCAGACTTGCAGGGCTTTCTGTACGACAAGCCAGCTTTTCTGAATAGCACACAGAGGCAACGCTTTGAGTATGAAATCTGCCAGGGCATCTGGGGTGAAGACTTTTTTTTGATGATCAGTTGTGATTCCTTCCTGCTCAGAAGAAATTCTGTATCTTAAGAAGAGTTATAAAAATGTTTCTGAAGTAGTTAATAAATTGAGTCTCTTGGTGTTGACCGGAGTTTGGTTCCAAGAAAATCGTCAGTAACGAGATGTAAGAAGCCATACACGCACAGCTTGCTCAAAAGGAGCCTAAAGAAATCATCAGCAAAAGTTTGGGAGAAAGCACTAGCTCAATACATGCTCTGACTTGCGAGCACTGTTTCCAGCCACATTTGGCTTTCATTTACAAGTCTTGCTTTGCACATGGGGTCTGTCTCACAGGTGTAGTGTGTTCCAGACAGCAGAGATCAAACGAAATTGGATAAATCTGCCTATTGAGACTTAACACATGATGCATGCTGGAAGATATGATACAACACCTTTGGTCCTCTGTAGTTGTTCATAAGTTGGATCATACTAGAATTTAAAGAGGTTCACTGGAAAATTGTTTAATTTGTTCTAGCCTAACACCTCCAAACCATCATTGGGATTTTCCCTGCGACTGCAATAGTCTATACGAGCTATGACCTCTCAGGTGGGTCTTAGTTTTTAACCTGGTTCAGGATCGTTAAGCTGTCTGCTGGTGACAATTGATGCTCCCAAGCCTTTGGGAACACATGGTCATCAAGCAGTTAAAACAACCCAGCCTCACTCTGTCCTGTGCAGTTTCACTGCTGCATGAGCCCTAGCTTAGAGAGTCGCCAGGAAGCTTTAGATATTCTCACAAAATAGTCTAGGTCCCTCTAGCAGATGGGAAACAATAGTGTTTTTGGCTTCAAAGTTTGTTCAAAACCCTGCAAAGCCACATTTCCTCCCTAGCTGGCCAGCAAGGTTAGGCTTTGCATGCAAAATCATCTGGGAGCAGACTTTCTCAAGGCAAGTAATCTGGGCTCTTCCTTTGACCAAAAATGTATTTCTTCCTTTTACATAATTTTCTTTTAGATTTGGCTCCGGGGTTAGGAAATACAAAGAAGTTTGCTCTATTCTAAAAACACTGCTTAATGACAACAGCAGAAAAAAATCCAAGGGTTTTTTTTTTTTTATATTTTCGACCGCTCATATGGAAAGAATCTGCTAGAAAATATGTTGCTAATAACGTCTCTATGTAAGCTATCTTTAGGATTTATTCTGGTTCCCCTTTCCCTGAAGGATGTGCTTGGAATAATGGGAAGGTTTCTATGTTCCCACAGCCCTAGAAACAGCGTGGTGTGTGTTTTTCCTCATGCTATAAGGTCTCCTCAGCTTAGACAGTTGAAAGAACAAGGGTCAAGGGAAGATCCTTCTTTGCAAGATCTAGTGGTCCTTCAAACCATGAATAGAAAGATGAACCAGTGTTGTGTTCTTGTACAGAAATCCAAGAGGTATTTCATCCCAGGGAAGAAGTCTCCCAAGGCAGCAGGTTATTTTAAAAGGACTCTGTTGTGGGATGGTTCATTGGGACAGGCACTGGGAAGCAGAGGAAAGACTGAGAAGTCGAAGACAAACAAACTGGTGCAAATGATGGGAACAGGTCTCCAAAAGGTTAGTGCAAAGCCTGCAATGTCAAAATTGGCCCAGAAATGAAAATGAAGAGCTAGTACCACCCGTGCACCGAGGGGAAGTCGCTAGTTGGAAGGTGATAAAAAGTGACTTAAAAAACCAGAAGAGATTTCAATCGATCTAGAGAGGTATCCATGAGGAGGAACATTAACGATGTCTTCTGAAAGAGAAATGCCACTTCTGCAGTGGAAGCCCGTTGGCAGCTAATTGGTTCTCTTCAGATTATCAAACTACTCTTGAAAATAACAATCGCGAAATCAAACCATTCTTGAAAATGGCAATAATTATGCACTGGCAGACAATGTGAATGAAGAGACTAGATCAGCATTAAAATGCTGGTTTGTAAAGCCCCAAGAATGGTACCTGCTCCATCAGAGAAGCTGGGAAGGATCTCCACTGCCCTGAGATGCTCCATCTTAACTTGGTGTGATAAACTAGGGGACCAAGAGGAGCCAAGAGAGCTCCTAAGGGGAATCTGCTGGCCAGTCAACCCTCTTTTTGAGGCCAGGAAATCCTGAGTCAGTGCTATCCCCAAAGCACACATGAATGACTGGGTCCCGCCTTGAACGAGGACAGGTAATCTGCTGCATTGCGTATTTTTTGGGCACTCTAGAAGATCCTGCTGCAGTGCCAGGACCCCACTTCAGAGCTTTGTTAGATGTCGTGACGGGGTGTCTGGGGACAGGAAAGAAAATGGCCAGACCCCTAGGACTGGGTGGAAGTTGTTCTGCTGCTGTGGTGAATGCTGCTGGTCCTCAGGTGATCAAATCTAGCGTCTGGGCAAGTAAAGTAATGCTCGGGTGTGTGAGAGAGGAGAGCGGCCACAGTGAGCAGCTGCTCCTTAGACCAGCTCCAGACAGAAGAGCAGTAAAAACAAAGGACCTAGCAAGGAGATGTGAAACGGCTGGAAACACAAGGATGGCATCGCTGGAGAGCCGAAGCAGCTGCTGAAAGAGACGACAGTAAAACCCTGGATCAGCTGAAGTAGGTCCTAGGTGCCACGCTGCTCTGATGGGCTTGTGCACGGCAGCAGGAGAGAGCAGACACCGGGGAGGATGTGCTGGTGTGGTGGCAGAGCACTCTCCAGCAGTGCCAGGCAGACTATCACCACACACAGCCGCAGCCCGAGGTTGGGTCGATGCTGTGTACCCGCAGGCAGGCGCCGCAGTCCCGCAGGCTGTGGAGATAGAAGGGAGGTGGGGGAGCAGGGTGGAACAATTTGTGCAGAGGCTGTAATGCACTGCTGAGATATTAACTACAAACCCCTCTGAATCCGTTTATTGAGAAAAGGACGTAGAAATATCGGGATAGATGTTAAGAATGAAACAAGTGTCTCTGCCAGGACAATCTGCTGTTAGCTGGAAGGAAACACGGAAGGGGCCAACTAGCAGCAGCCGTCTGCTGAAGTCAGGCTGAGAGGGGGAGACTTCGTGTCTGCACACCAAAGATGCCCAAGAGATGCAAGACAAAGATGAGAGATTTTTTCAAACATTGTTCTTGCCCTAAGCAATGCCTGGCAGACTAAACACAATTCTTCTTCAAGGTGTGATTTTAAGCTAGTGTTCAGGTCTGAGGGATGGCCTGAAATGTGTAGTGTCCATATTAGTGATTGTCCATATTAACGATATTTAATAAGAATATATTATAATTTGATAATAGCAGTCTGGGGCAATAAAGAGTTTAAGGATGAGTTTTCCACTGCCGGGTTGACGTTTAGCAAGGTTATATTTTACGAACCATACTCCAGGAATCAGCTGTTCCTTCTGAGATTGTTCAGAATGGGAAACTGTGACACAAGCTGTAAGAACGTCACAAAAACAAATGCATGAGATTGTTTTGCCTGTATAAAAATACCAAGGGAATGCCAAAATTCATCATTATTGGCACCCTATGGATGCTGGAAGTGAGTGTTGCTGGGACAGTGCAGGGACGTTTGGGCCATGCCATCTTGCACTTTGCAGAGTTCTCGTCATTGCTTATTAATTTCTCACTTTCCAGCTTACTAAAGCCAACAGTTTTCATATCTTGATGGCAAAGTCTGGCTGAGTTAATGAAATCAGAAGCGAGCAGGATACCAAGGGATTTCATAGAGTATGTCAGCCGTAGTTTATTTTTGCAGGGGATTTTCTTGGGACATGGAAGAAGAATCAAAATGTTGTTGTGTTTCCCCCGTTTTTAGTGTGAGTGACGAGTCGTGCCCTTCCGACTGCACTGCCGGTGTCTGGAGAGTTGTGGCAGCTCCTTGTGCCCGACTAGGTACGTCACAGCAGAGCAGCCCTAGGGTTCGGACAACCATCCAAACTGGTGCAGTCCGACAAGTCGCTGCGTGTCGGCGGAGCAGCAGTAATTGTCTGGATGTGCTCCACGCACGCGGCAAGTCTCAGTTGCTGCACTGCAACTTCAACCTCCTCCACTGCAGGCTGGGAAATCTATGCCGTCCAGACTAAGGGTTGTCTTCTGCACTTTGCTGGGAGAGTCACAACGCAAGGAAAAAGGGCATTTTGCATCACATGTGACATGCGTGTGAAATGGTTGTGAAACGTGCCTTCAGCTGTTCAAGACCGAATAGTTGCTCAGGTTTTGTCATCAGGTTGTTTCTGCCTGAGCAGAGCAGCCCAGCTCTCACCTCTCAGCAGTCCTTTCTGTTTCCACTCGTTGTGACTTCTTTCTGCTCTCACACCTGGGCATAACCTTGCCTAGTCAGACTTCAGATTCAGTTGTGTGAGGACTGACAGCAGCAGACAAGTAACAGCCACAAAGGTTTTGTAGCAAGGACATAACCCCTCCAAAACCTGCTGCAAAGGTGATGTGTTTCACTGAGTCTGTTAGCAGAGCTGAGAAAGGATGCGTCTGTTTGATTTGTACAATGACAGCGGGATTTGAACCCTACAACCTTAAATTTGCTCTAGCTTTTCCTTTTTTTGGTTGGTTGTTTTTGTTAACAGTTTGGGTTTTTTCTTTTGTCAGGTGCCTTTGTTTTAAAAGTGAAATTATTTAGTGAATCTTACTGTAAAAGACATGAAAAATAGACTTTCATCTGAGGCGGTGAGATGCACAACTTGGCAAAACGGCAAGTTTTTGTTTTTCTTGCCATTAGAGCTATAATGAAGTTATTTTTTAGCTCTATGATCTCATTAATTACTGCATGTAGTTTTTCACAAACAAACACATAGTATGAGCCATTCCCATCGAGAACAGCAATGTTAAGTTTTGATGCTCTCACAGCATGGCTGCGTGAGAATCCGATGAGGTCAAAACACAGTTAGCGGCAAAGTGATTCCCTCAGGTAACATTAATGGAGAGGAAACCAACCTGCCCACATGCACAAGACAGCTTTCCGCGGGTTTTCCATTAAACGTTCTATCAATTTGCTCAAGTTTTCTTTACTTGTTGAAAGCAGACAAAGTCATGTTACAGAAAAGAAGAATTACTTAGAGACAAGAGAATAACACTCTGGGAGTTTTCTTCCGATTTGGGAGTTCCTCCTTGATTTTTTTTCCAGTTTCCCAGCCAACCCCTTGATAACCCAATACCTGCCTCCGTGCTGCACACAGCGCTGTAGTGTTCTGCAGTACCAAATGAACGGTTTTGTCACATGCTGAAAAGGTCTTCTGTGTTCTTTTTGTCTTAAATCTGCCTTGTAAATATTGTCAGAGGAATTCAGCCAGGGTGGGGTCTGTTGAGAGAATGGTTGCTACTGGTGTGAATACCAAGCGTCAAAGAGAGCGGGAACGGGTGAGAGTGTCTGAAAACACCCCAAGGGAAATCTCCGAGTACACACTGCAGCAATGTTTAAAATAAACTTTTAATCTTCAGTCACTTGGTGATGCTCTTGAGTTGTATTTCGGCTTTGGAACAGATAATTGGCAGAAGGGAATATATGACTTAATTGTTCTTCCATTTTCACTCTCCTCTCTCGGCTGAACCCTGAACCCAGCACAGGGTCCCACTGTACACCCCTGAGCTCTCCTGGGTCTCTCCTGCGCAGACTCAATGAACGAAGCTAGACTCCTTATGAGCTCTTCAGTGCCAGAAATAATCAGTCCGGGAGGTGGGACACGTCTCACTATTTCCAGCCATCTAAAAATATCCACTGAAAATCTGTGTTTCAGACGCTCTTCGGCATTGCTGGGGCCAGAGGCCCTTCCAGAGAGCATCTCCCCTCTGCTCACCAGGAGCCAGGTGCCAGCTCTCCTGCACCATGTGGGAAGCCTCCATGAGCATTGCACACTAGGTTCCCATTTTTTCGGATACGCCTTCCTAGGTTCCTTTTTTGTCCCAATGGGCTAATCCAGCCCCACGTTGTGCCCACAGTACCGCACAGCTGGGATCTGCCTGGGATACAGCGGAGATCCTGTCGTGCTACAGGAACCAGCATGGGGCATATGGCCAAATGTCCAGAGGTTTCTGCAGCATCTCAGCTGTAACAGGAATCTAAGGAGCTAGGCTGTATCTTGAAACTACGCTAAAAATCGCTGCATCAGGTCTGCCCAGGTGTTTCCAAGACTGTTCATGTGAGTCTCCTGTGGATGCACTGACTAGCTGACAAATCTTCTGAAAAGGCAGTTGCTAAAGACATGGTCCTGGGGCCAGTCTGATGCATTGCTGCTCATCTGAAATGCTTAAAAATTGTTATTGGAGTGATAAAATGATCTAGCCAATCCTGACTTGTATACACGACCAGAGAACCCAGTCACACTCTGGTTTCCAGTGTGTACATCTTTCTGCAGCACCTCAGTTGGGTTTGGTCCTCGGGAAGCTGACACCTTGGATGAAAAAATTGTTGTAAAGCATAACCACTGAAGTGGGTATTATGTGTTTTGTATTTTAACAGTGTGCAACAAAGGATGCTACCTTTATGATGCCAGAAAATATGCCTTAAATAACTGGTGTTTGTAAGAAAATGCCTGCAAGTTACACAACTGATGATTTTGTATTTATGGGAATTCGGCGGGAAGTGGGGGACTTTTAAATCAGACTCGGGTACGGAGGTCTTTTCATTGACAGCGTCCTCCTGTCTTTGCAAAGTGTGTGCTTCAGAGCTGGGAGTTAGATGTTGTTTCTTTGACCTCGTGATCTGACTAGTCAGACAGGTTAGAATTTGCAGATGTTGAACCAGCACCAGTTTTCCTTAAATTCTGGGCACGTTCGCGTGCCATTTGTCTAGGCATGACTTTTCAGAGTTTGCTCTTGATCAACAACAGTTTGAATGTGATGTAGCAGACCCTGCCCGGACTGAATGCTGTGGGATCTCAAGTAAATGCTGCTGGAAAGTTTTATTGTCTGCTGTGAACAGTGGAAATACCAGCAAGGAAAGTCAATTAAGGCAAACATTCACGCTGCCATACCCTGAGGGTTGCTTAAACCTGGTCAGCTGTATGGGGATGCAGAGGAAACGGGGTGGAGTAACAAAGTCAAAAAAGCCACCGAAGGACCGCGGATGCTCCATCACCTGTGTCTGAGGAATTTTGTTCTTACAGGTAAAAAGGTGCTCTAAGGGCAGCTGGCAAGCCAAGCACAGCGTCCGGTGGCCCAGGGGTGGATGGCTGAGCCCCTCCTCCTGCCAGGCTGTCAGTAAGCCTGACCTGAACTTGCACTTTTTTTTTTTAATTTTTTTTCTTTCCCCCCCCATTCTTCAGTGCATTGGTCAGCGTCGCTGGCAGATTTGCCACTGCAGCGTGTTCTGATCCCAGTGCCTGCAGGGCCCCCTCTGCTCACACAGAACAGAGTGTCCCGTCCTCGCAGCGAAAGGGACGTCGCTGTCTGTGCACCCAGACTAGGAAAAGGAAGAAAATGAGGAATCCAGCTAGAAATGTTACCTTAGGTGAGGTCACCAGGTTATGGAGGGGAAGGAAGTTAATCTAGGGACAGAGGACTTTGTGCCAGAATATGAGTCTAAGCATAGTTTGGTTCCCCTGTAGGTTTTGCATTGTCTGGATTGAGGTTTCTCATGGTAGCTGCAGCATTGATGTGCAGTTCATGCATTATTTATGTGTTTCTGAGGTATTTATGAAGATGTGACGTAGGGCAGCACCAGAAGGTGTGTAAATGGTAAGATACACAACGCTGACTGCATTTCCCTTATTTATAAGGCCCCAAATCCTTTTCCAGGAGGAAATTAAATGGATTTGTCAGAACTATATTGACTATGACTCATCTCCCCGCTGTCTTCTGAACGTTTTCCAATAACATGGATTTTCATTATAGTGCTGACCTGAGGTTGGGCTGACTGACCTCTAATCCTCTGACTCCCATTTCCCTAATTTTCCAAAGGAAGACCCTTGATTTGCCCTTTACCAGCCTTCTGGACCCTCAACTATCCTCCATAAACTCTTCAAGGTGATGGCTGTGAAGTGATGTCAGAGCAAATGTAATCAAACCAGCTGTTCCCGCTGCTCTGCCGTCTGCTATGTCCTTGCTCTCCACTATATTCTTTTTCTCTTCTCACTCACAGCAATGCCATTACCTCCTTTGGACTTTTTAGTGCTGTTGTAAGTTTTCCTTTTCCACCAGACAGGGAGCCGTTCTTTGAAAGGTCTCCACGTATTACCCTGGAATGAGACGTGATGTTTAATGAATTTCGGCGTTTTGTTGAGCTGTAGGAAAGGAAGGCGTTCGCAGGTCCGTGATTCCAGAATAAGCAACTAACGTTCTGCTAGTTGTTAAATACGTTTGTGTGAGACAGTTGAGAAAATGTGGGAATGAGTTGTGTCAAAAGCTTAAATACCATTTTGTCTGCCACAGAGACTCTCTTACCTTTAGCGGGGGTTACACCGTTCAACGTCGTTAGGAAAGAACGGCTTACGCAGGCACTCATGGCAGAGCGTATAGAAAATCACTTTGCTGTTTGTCAAACCTGTGCTGAACAATTCGAGACAGTGTTTGCAGACTTTCTTTCTTGGGTAGTGATATGAGTGACTAACTTGGTAATGGAATTGGCAGAGACGATGTTGGCTAAGTGCTCGGACCAAGGGCTTTGATGTAATAAAGCTGCACTTTCAAGGCCTTTTCTGGAGTGTTTGGGACAGTCAGGAGATGCAGCGATTACTGTTCCATTATATCAGTCCCAGTGGGAATTGCATACTGATCCCTGAGTGCATTAACTTCCGAGAACTTATAATTTAACTCATGCATTTTTTTTCTTCATTCTGGATTAGATTTATTAATCAGTCTTGTATGGATTTATAAATTCCCTGTATTTCATGTTTATTTCTGGTGGGAATGTGAGTGTGCTTTGGAGTCTTAATGGAAGTGGAAAAGCCACTTTAATCTCTTCTGTATCAGTTTCATTTAGATTGAAACCTTTTGTTTTCACATGAAGTCTAGTTAGGAACACTCTCAATAACAAGACAACTGGTGGAATCATTACAGAGTTTTATCTCTGTCACAGGCACAGTCTGCCCACTGAGACGTGATGTGTTCATCGTCTGTTCTCCTGTGTAGAACGTGTTTAATTACAGTCTGACATTTCCCAAGTTTTCTGACCTGGACTACCATATTTTGGGTAGAATGAGAACACTATCATTACAAAACAATTATTACATTTTCTATCAAAATCAAGCAGCTCCTTCTAGACAATAAACACCTGAAGTACGGTGTGATGACAGTGATGCTTCCACTCCCCCAGTTGAGTGTTCAGCAATTTACTGGCTTCTGTTATTAACATGTGGTAACAAAGGTAAAAGATTTTTTTAAAAAGTTGGTCAGTGTTGTATAAGTGACTGAACAATCTCCCAGGGTAGGATTCATTTGAGACTGAGACAACTAAATTTAAATCCATAAACATAGTGCTTGGGAGTTCCTGTGACGGGCTCAATGGTGCCTGGAGACTCGCCACTGACATCTCAATTTGGGTCCTTCTGGAGCGGCAGGTTGAAGTGAAGCAAGATGCCCCACTTTACATTGTACTGAAAGCATTGAGTGCTTAATTTCAGGCAAATGAATCAAGCCCTTGACATTTATTTTGGGGCATGAGGAACAGCTCTGCAGGCTGCCCTGACTGAGTTGACCAGAATGCTGCTGTCTGGGGAAGGCTCACACAGCTGGCTCACACATGGCTGCCTACATGCAGACAGCTGAATTTAGGTATTTGAGTCCGGAGCCAAGTTCCACTGCGGTGCAGGAACCAAGAGCTTGCAAATAACTTGGAATATTATGCATATGAAACCCTTGTAGATGGAGCATAGAAAAACAATTCCATGTTTAGAAAGAGTAATTTCTATGAAGTTCATCGAATACCGTTAGTGAAATATATTTTTTATTTTTTTATGTTACATCTTCTATACCATTCTTATTTTCTCTAATGGCTAGAATATACTCTCTTACCTATCAGAGCCACCTTCAAATGTTTCTAAATTCATGGTTCGCTGCAGATGGGCTTCCACATGTCACTCAAACCGGTGATTCACATAAATGCATGAAATCAAGCACAAAATGCTGTCTCCAGTCACTTAGGGTGTACTCTTGAGAAGGACTTCATCCTCCCCTTTGCATGGAAAGGCACATATTCTTTAGCTTTCGTATGACCAAAATAGACCTTTCAAAGGTGTCCACAAAAACTCGCTGACAGCTCTACATTCTCAGCTTTCTCTGTTTGTTCATGAAACTCCAGAGAAGATCCTGACACCTAAGGACAGGATTATGGAATAGCTGAAGGCTCAGAGTTTCCAATTCCAGTTGCACAGAAGCTTTGGGGGGCACTTAAATGCTTTCATGTGCATTGGGAAGCTGACCTAGATTTTTTCCAGAATGACAACAAAGTTCTCAGGAAGCTATTTTGTTCCATTCCATTCTGTTCCTCGTTATTCAGAAGGTATGAAAATGAGCCTTCGTGTATGATCACCCCCTCCAAGCTCAGGGGCGATGCATCCCAACAAAGAGGAATTCAGGCAGAAAGACCAGGAAGGCTGCATGGATGAGCAAGGAACTCCTGGAAGAACTCAAACACAACGAAAACCCTTCAGAGGGTGGAAGCAAGGACAGGTAGCTTGGGAGGAATGCAGAGAAACTGTCCGAGCAGCCAGGGATCAGGTTAGGAAAGCTAAAGCTCTCACAGAACTAAACCTTGGCCAGACTAGGGAAACTGGGCCCTCCCTGGAAGGAAACAAGAGACCTGGTTACCTGGGACATGGAGAAGGCTGAGGTACTCAACAAGCTTTTGCCTCAGTCTTCACTGGCAAGTGCTTAAGCCATACCGCCCAAGTCACAGAAGGCAATGGCAGGGCCTGGGAGAATGAGGCCAACATGGCACCACTAAGGACAAACCATGCCTGAGAAATTTGGTGGCCTCCTATGACAGGGTTACGACATTGATAGATAAAGGAAGAGCAAGTGACATCATCTGTCTGGACCTGTGCAAAGCATTTGACATTGTCTTGCATGACATCCTAGTCTCTAGATTGGAGAGACATGGATTTGGTGGAAGGACCACCCAGGATAAGGAACTGGCTGGACAGTCACACTCAAAGAGTTGTGGTCAATGGCTTGTTGTCCAAGTGCAGACCAGTGGCAAGTGGTGTTCTGCAGGGGTTGGTATTGGGACTGATGTTGTTTAACATCTTTGTGGGGGACATGGACAGTGGGATGGAGTGCACCCTCAGCAGGTTTGCCGATGACACCAAGCTGTGTGGTGCAGTCAGCACCCTGCCATCCAGAGAGACCTGGACAGGCTGGAGAGATGGGCCCATGCAAACCTCATGAAGTTCAGCAAGGCCAAGTGCAAGATCCTGCATGAGGGTCAGGGCAATCCCAAGCACAGATACAGGCTGTGAGGAGAATGGATTGAGAGCAGCCCTGAGGACTTAGAGATGTTGGTTGATGAGAAGCTCAACATGAGCCGGCAGTGTGTGCTTGCAGCGCAGAAACCAACCGTGTCCTGGGGGCATCACCAGCAGCGTGAGCAGCAGGTCCAGGGAGGTGATTCTCCCCCTCTACCCTGCTCTTCTGAAACCCCACCTGGAGTGCTGCGTCCAGTTCTGGGGTCCTCTGCACAGGAAAGACACAGGCATGTGAAGCAGGTCCAGAGGGGGGCCGTGAAGATGGTCAGAGGCTGGAGCACCTCCCTTATGAGGACAGGCTGAGAGAGTTGGGGTTGTTCAGCCTGGAGAAGAGAAGGCTCTGAAGAGACCTTAGAACAGCTTCCAGTGCTGAAAGGGGGCTACAGGAGAGATGGGGAGGGGCTCTTCATCAGGGGGTGTAGCGACAGGATGAGGAGTAACAGTTTTAAACTGAAAGTGAGTAGATTTAGATTAGATATGAGGAAGAAATTTTTCACTGTGAGGGTGGTGAGGCAGTGGCCCAGGTTCCCAGAGAAGCTGTGGATGCCCCATCCCTGGAGGGGTTCAAGGCCAGGCTGGATGAGGCTTTGGGCAACCTGGGCTAGTGGGAGGTGTCCCTGCCCATGGCAGGGGGTGGCACTGGATGATCTCTAAGGTCCTTTCCAACCCAAACCATTCTGTGATTCTAATGGGAAAGAACGCAGTCATACAGGCAATGTGTATGAGTGAGCAGCGAAATTATCGTTTAACCGCAGGACAGGTGAACGTTTCCTTTCTATGGAGGAGCTCAGCTGGCAGAAAGACTGCAAGTCCACTCTCTGCTCCCCAGTGCCAGCTCTGTTGTTACTGGCCCTATGGAAAGTGGTTTCCTTACTTGTGCTGGGTCATTGTCACAGAATGGTGACAGGCACTTACCTGCTCGCATTTCTGTTTGGGCAGAATTTGTCTGAAATGAGCTAAAGACAGAAACATGAAGCCTGAAGCAGTCTCTTAGTGGTGGGGACAACGCCAAATGAAGCCTCTGGAGAAAGTTCAGTGCAGGGGCTCCTCACACGGTGACAGGCACTCACATTGGACATTTCTGTGGTGTTGATTCAACGTTGCTGTAAATCTGTATGCTAAGCCGAGTATAAATCCTGTCTAGTCTGGCGGCAGTTACAGACTCATAATCCTGTTTGAGGCTTTCAGATGATGTCATGACACACAGCTGGACCGAAGAAAGCAAAAACCGTTCAGCAATGCCGGGCTTGTGTTCTGACGCAGGTTTGGTTTAACCAGCTTTCGGGATCAGTCACATTTTAGTAAAATGGAAGTTAGGAACCTGTTCAAAAAGCAGAGAGATGCCTGTTTGCATTAGCCGCGACAACGCCTGGTGTTGCTAGGAGAAGGAGCTGCTAGCAGGCGTGCTGCTCTTGGTTGCGAAGCAGACAATGCACGTAAGGCAGCAGAGTACCTAAGTCAAGGTGTTTGCTCTGAGGAAGCCTCTGCCTGACGTATATTCCAGCACTACTGCTGGGTTTCCGCACCAGCCTTCACTCCTCTATCTGTGAAGGAGGTCTGTTCGTTTATTCTAACATTTAGTGTGAAATCCAGCTGATGGTGTTACGGATCAGGGCTGTTTCAGCAACAAGCTGGGGTAAGGTTGAAACAAAGTTCTCTGCGAGGCAAAGCGGAGAATAAGGTTCCAACAGCCCTGGGTGCCTTCAGCTGACATTGGTGCAGCAGCTTTGAGTTCTTCCTGGCGAGGAGCAGCATGCAGGGGGTGTCTGTTCTCTGTGGGTTTAAAGGTAATTCCAGTGCCACTAAAGGGCACTAGGCTTCATTCTTGTTCTTTAAAACTGCATCCGGCTGCTGTGTGCATGTGTCTGAGCACAGAACATGGACATGTGACAGCCCGGGGACAACGCGCACGCCTGGGTTAGCCCGGGCACTGTTTCCATTCCACATTATAATCAAATGAAAATATGCAGAAGCTTAATCTAAAAAGCAGCATTTAATTGTAGTACATGGTAGGGCTAGGACACAAGCTGTGTAACAAACCACACGGGAAAGCCGTGATTGCAATCTGTGGCTCTGTTGGGGCCGTATGACGTGCGCTACCAAAGTATGTCCGTCCTGCTTTCCTTTCCTCTGCGAAACTAAAGCCTTATAATTGCTGCTTTCCTCTGCATCAGCCATGGTGTTTTATTGTCCTCTGTGGCCATGCCCTCAGTCCTGTCGTTTAGTTCTGTTTCCGTGTAATGTTGAGGTTCACGGAGCGTGTCTCCTTCAAGAGAACCAGGACTTTCCTCCAGTCCCTGCTGTGCAGCACGCTGGCTGGCAAAGGTGACACAGTGGATAGTTCATCAGGTGTGACAGCTAAAAACACTTTCCCGCGTGATTTATTGATGGATGTTAACTGGTAGGAGCTGGACTGTGTAACGGAGTGATTACCCTGTCTCTTGTAAACAATACCCTGTTCTCAAGGGGAGGTGTTGAAGAATTACTGGTTGTGACCCTGCAAACTGGCACCGTTTCAGCAGTCTTGGTCAACTCATAAAGTTGACAGCTTCCAGGAGCAGTGCAAGAAGCACCTTCTGTCTTTCAGCATCTCCCCCAGCCTGCTGCAACTATAAAGCAAGGCTACGAATGGTTTTATCATGGATCACCAACCTGATGCAGAGGAAAGATAGGGCAGGGCTCTCTTCCTCTGCAGATCTGAGGGGCGTGCTTGGGACCCTGTAATTCCGCCTCCTCGCAGGCTTGGCAATGGTCGAACTGTCTCATGGCTCAAGGGTGGGAAATGGCAGGTCATGCAAAACGAGACACTTCACCACCCAGCTTGTTCCTCTGACGAGCTGAGCTAAGGTCTTTCAGGGGTCGAGCTCCAGGGAGGGTTGAGGTCTAAACCCTCAACGGCCGAGAAGGGAGTGGAGGACAGGGAAGCCTTGGGGGTGGGTGAGAGCTTGAACGTGGGGAGCACACCTCCAGCGAGGCTGTGTTAAATAGTCACTGACCACTGTGCTGGGAAGAAAAGAGGCCACTGCTCGGGCGGGGCAAGGCGAGGCTCCGGCAGCTTGTTCCAAGGCTGTTGGGTACCTGGACACCTGCCCCAGGGAAAGGAGGGCTGACAGTGTTCCTGTGGCTACCAGGTAAGTTCTCTGGCTCTTTGGGGGTGCAGCCTGCAGTACTCAACTGTCCCTTACCCATGGGAGTTGGGGGGAGCGTCACTTCAGCTCCTCTAAAGCCTGTCCCATGGGCTCATGTTTGGGGAGCCTATAGACCCGTGGTGCATCAAAGGGTATTTTAATGCCAGCCCTGCCTCTGCTGGTAAATAAATTATTACTCTTGGGGGAAAAAAAAAATCTATGTAGGATGACATAAACCCACACGCTGTAATTTAGAATTCTAAACTGTGTGATGTGGCCATCACATTGATTATACCGTAGTTACACTGTGCGGCTATCAATTGCCTCTCGGTAGGATGCGTTTTTCAGGATTACAGTTCTGTTCCATCAGGAGACTAAAAATCGTGAGAGTGTTAAACAGAAAACCACAGCACACACAACGCTCCAATAGATTTTTGATTTTACAAACTGACCAAAAACTAAGTTGGGCAGCAACTGTAGACTCAAAAATTTGTCTGTAAATGAAAAACTGCATTTTGCTCTGTTATATACATGCAAATTCAGAGTAGGTCCAAATCCTGGAGCTTCATTTTCAGTATGTATAAATGTAGAGACTAGAGACATTGTTTTTGTCTTGTGACTGGAAATATTATTACATTAATTAAGAGAATATTCGGCTTTCACACAAGTAAGATTTCCAGCCACAGGAGAAAAACAGAAATTAGAAGAAGACTCACATGCTTTTCCTTTCATGGTTAATACTGGGGAGGAAGGGAAAATCACATGTGCACTTGTTCCACAGAGAAAATGAGCCTCCTATGGTTTTTAGAGAGAGATCTAGACAGTGATTTTTGTGGTTGTGCGCATACCCATCCTAATTCTGGTTAATTGGTGAGATTAAAATTGATTAATTTTCATACCCTAGCACAATTCAAAAATCCCCACAACCCCCCACTCCTTGCTTTATTTAAGCATCACAAATGCCATAGCTTAGTGAGCTACAAAATTACTATTGAAGTAGGATTCCCAATAAGGTCTTAAAGAAAGAGATGCTTTACTCTGGCGCAAGCAAAAGTTAAAACCTTGGAGAAATCACTGTTACAATTTATTGAAAAAGTCTGGTTATTTCTATTGCTGAACAACCAGAAAAATAAATCTCTCTGATCTGTTCTGGCTGTAGAAAAGTGGCGTCAGCTGTGTTCTGCTTGTGCCGTATCTCCCAGACTTCTATGTAGAGAACAGACGGTTTGAAAGAACAGGACTTGTCAGCTGGCATGTGGAAAGGTGCTGGACCATAGGAAAGACATCAGGGCAGCAGGTCTTTGATATTTTAATATATCAGATTGTTCTGAAAGAGACTTCAAGGGTTATTTAATCTGTCTGCCTGGCTAACCATGGGCTCACACGGTTCAGCATCACTCTTGACTAAGCTGTCTCACCTGTTCTTACCTCTTCAGAGATTCCCTGACCACGGAGGACCTCCGGTTCCACACCTTTTCACTCCTAGATTGATTTCCAAATCTCTCTCCTTTTCTGCAGTTTCAAACCAATGTGTTCTTGTCCTGCTCACAGTACAGAGCAGTTTGTTTATTTCTTCTCTACAGCAGACTTGTGTATATGACGACTGTTGCCATTTACACTAAATACCTCCATGTTCTCTAGTTGTGTTTTCAGAAACTCATCCTGTTTTTGTTTTCTGTAGGCTTTTGAGATCTTGTCTGGAGTCTCTCCATTTGCTCAAATGAAAGGCCCTAAATTACACAGTATTGTGCCTAGAACAAAGTGTATTTAGGTATAGTTAATTTTAATTAGCAACAAAAGTGGGAAAACCCCTGATTTTTTGTGTTTCCAGTAAGGGTTTCCCTGAAATATGGTTTAACAGGATTCTCTTTGTCACTCTGTTTCATATTACATCCTCCCTTCCAGACAGTGAAAATCAGTTTACATCTTGGAGACTATAGTTGAGTAATCATAAAATAAAATGCATGATGTCAAGATTAAGACAAACAAGCTGAAGGCAATCTGGCAATGTGATAAAGGATTGGTTGTATTGTGAGAAATGGCCAAACAGATACAAGGGGAAACCCAAATAAGGTAAACAAAGATGAAAGCTCTAGTAATAGAGTTTTTGTTAACTTTTTTTTACTAGAGTAATCTTTAGCTATGACAGATATTTTTTCATTGTTTTTCAGAAAACAGAAAAGTATTTGTAAATCATTAGCTGATCAAGTGACCGCTGTAGAATTATGATTTCCCAGTTACTCTATATTAATTATAGCTAAGATCCCAGGTTAAGTGCTGTAAATAATTTGTTATTGTTAATTATTAGTGAGGGAATCATCAAACAGTCCAGAGAAAAATACACATAATAAAGTTTTGTGCATTCTAGCTACTCTGTTGAGGAGTACCTACCCACTTCAATACAGTTCTTGGGCAAATAAGCTTCCCCTCAGCTTTTATGAATGACAGAGCTGTAGCCTGGAGGAGCCTAACACGATCCCACTCTTTTTCTTCTTCTCCCATACCTGGTATCTGCTCCTGTAAATCAACTGTCTGGAGACCACCTCTACTGACCCCAATTCTCACCACTGTGAAGAGCTTCCATGTGTCCCTCCACCCTGTCCCATGCCAGGGCGGATGCTCCTCTGCAAAGCACTGACTTGCTGAGCTCTTGTGGCAGAGGACATTTCTGCAGCCAGATGGAAACACGAGAGTCAAGAGAGGAAGGGAATTCTCCCTTCTCCTCTGGGGATGGTCACTTGTTGCCGCAGGTAGTGTATCGTAGATGGACGGTCCTGGAGGGGTTCACAGAAAACCCGTTTCCCACAGTGCAGCCCACAAGGCCACTTCACAGGGTCCTCCAGCATTTTTAACATCGGATAGCTGATGCCGAAGGTGAGACAAGCTACAGGAGGCTCTAAACTGTCCCACTGGGGATTGCTGGGTCCAGCCACAGGCACGTCTAAACTCACATCAGTGTGCTCTCCCTAAACTCCTGGTGTCCACAGCAGGGGAAATCTTGTGTGTGTGGCTGAAAAGGAGCTGCGGGAGGCTGTGAGCACGTGCCCTGCCTGGAGGCTCGGAGGATCTGGAGACCAGAGCACAATCACACTCACTATGAATGTAGCTTGTGCTATGGGATTAGACCGAACGTTGTGGTTTATTTTGTGAACCCTTCAGTCAGTGTGCTTGTTGTAGTTCTTACGGATGTCATCAGCCAGGAATCACAAGAAGAATGACTTCATTTAGGAGGTCTGCTGAGATCAGTAGAAGATCTGCAGTCTGTTTTGATTTTGCTGTTACATCAGATAAATTACTGCTATTACTGCCCTGGTGGTTGTTTATTCAGCAAATGAGCTTCATACCAACTCACTTTATCATACTTCAGGATGCAGTGTTGCTTAGTGCTGTTTACAGCGTGGCTAAGCTGGCCAAGGCTGTACCGTGTTTGCATTGAGGATGCTGTGAAGAAAGCTGAACAGGCTGGGGAGCGTCCCGCGGGTAGGGAACGTTCCACCTAATGGCAAGCCACTAGCAACCGGGTACAAACTTACCCATAGGACAAAAAAATGCTGCTCAAACCTGATTACCTCATAAACCCACAATTGTTAACTGTACTTTTTGTTTCACAAAATAAACCTGGTAATCACAGCTTCCATTTGTTTTTTAGAACTTTTTGTTATTATCAACTGAGTTAGTGTGCTCTTACGATCAAGCATGCTCACAGGTCCAGGATACACATCCTAATACAACCCTGCAGCTCTCCATGCCGTTGCCTTTCAGTCCTGGCTAAGCGTCCTGGGAAAGCAGCTGCCTCCCTCCCACCAAGTCGCCATTGTCTGCAGAGACCACACGCTCCAGAATCCATGCTCAGAGATGGCATTTTCAGGGCTCGAACAGAATTCCATGTCAGCATCAGTATAGCTGGTTGTTGGCTTAATTAAGGCCACAGATGCCTCTGTTAGGCTGGAGAACATTTGTCAAGTAGTGTAGCTTGAGTCTGGGAGTGTCTGTGCTCGTCTGACTTTTCAGTCACTGAACTCATTCTGCTGAAATGGTAAACACAGAGCAAATTTGAGCTGATTAGGGAACATGACCTGCAATAAAATACAGCAATTACTGGAAAATGTCAAAGCATTCTTATTTATGTCAAACCTTTTGGATGAATTTGGTGGCCATCTGGTGAGCTGAGCCAGTGCTGGAGCCAGAGGACAGGGGCATGCACGCATCCAGAATTCATAATGAATCAAAACACAAGAAGAATAAAAAATGGATAGGATGTAAAAACTGTGGAAAAGTGGCTTGGTGAGCACTTGTGCCAGCTCCCTCAGTGCCCTTGCACAGATCCCATCTGGCCCCATAGACCTGTGTGTGTCTAAGTGGTCTGGCAGGATGCTGAACATTTCCCCTTGGACTATGGGGACTCCATTCTGCTCCCGTCCTCATCTTCCAGCTCAGGGAGCTGGGTACCCAGAGAGCAACTGGTCTTACTACTGATGTCTGAGGCAACAAGGCATGAAGTCCCTCAGCCTTTTCCTCACCCTTTGTCACTATGTTTTCCCCCCACATCCAATAAATGATGGAGATTGTCCTTAGCCCTCTTTTTGTTGCTGATATTATACAAATATTTTTAATCGTATTTCATGGCAGTAGCCAGATTAAGTTGTAGTTGAGCTTTGGCCTTTTTTGGCCTAATATTCTCCCTGAATAACCTCATGACATCTTTGCANAGCTGAGCCAGTGCTGGAGCCAGAGGACAGGGGCATGCACGCATCCAGGATTCGTAATGAATCAAAACACAAGAAGAATAAAAAATGGATAGGATGTAAAAACTGTGGAAAAGTGGCTTGGTGAGCACTTGTGCCAGCTCCCTCAGTGCCCTTGCACAGATCCCATCTGGCCCCATAGACCTGTGTGTGTCTAAGTGGTCTGGCAGGATGCTGAACATTTCCCCTTGGACTATGGGGACTCCATTCTGCTCCCGTCCTCATCTTCCAGCTCAGGGAGCTGGGTACCCAGAGAGCAACTGGTCTTACTACTGATGTCTGAGGCAACAAGGCATGAAGTCCCTCAGCCTTTTCCTCACCCTTTGTCACTATGTTTTCCCCCCACATCCAATAAATGATGGAGATTGTCCTTAGCCCTCTTTTTGTTGCTGATATTATACAAATATTTTTAATCGTATTTCATGGCAGTAGCCAGATTAAGTTGTAGTTGAGCTTTGGCCTTTTTTGGCCTAATATTCTCCCTGAATAACCTCATGACATCTTTGCAGTCCTCCTGATTTGCCTGCCCCTCCTTTCAAAGGTCGTAAACTCTCTTTTTTCCTGAGTTCTAGCCAAAGTTGTTTGTTCAGCCAGACCAGTCTTCTTCCCCGCTGGCTCGTCTTTCGACATGTGAGGATGGCCGATGGTCTGCTCCTGTGCCTCTAAGGGTTCCTTCTTGCAGAATGTCCAGACTTCCTGGGTTCCTTTACCCTTCGGAACTGCCTCCCAAGGGACTCTGTTAAACAGGCTCCTAAATAGGCCAAAGTTTGCCCTCTGGAAGTCCAGGGTGGCAGTTCTGCTGACCCCCTTCCTTACTTCTCTGAGAACTAAAAATTCTGTCTCTTTTGTGATCACTATGCCCAAGATGTCCTCCAACCATCACATCACTCACAAGTCCTCTGTTCAAAACAACAGGTCCAGCAGGGCACCCTCCTTGGTTCGCTTACCAGCTGTGTCAGGAAGTTATCTTCCCCACACTCTAGCCTGTTTCCTCTCCACTGTGTTGTATTTCTAGCAGATGTCTGGTAAGTTGGAGTTCCCCACAAGATCAAGGAGTGGAGATTGTGAGACTTCTCCCAGCTGCTTATGGAACATTTCATCCCTCTCTTCATCCTGATCTATAACAGACTCCCACCACGGTATCTACCTTGTTGGCCTTCCCCCTTATTCCTACCCATGAACACTTGACCCTTGGATCACCATCGAGCTCTAGAGAGGTTACCCCACCACCTCTCCTTCCTTTCTTATCCCTTCTGAAGGGTTTATAGCTATCCATTGCAGCATTCCAGTTGTGTGAGTCACCTCGCCATGTTTTTGTGATTGCAACTTTACGGTAGCTTTCCCACTGCACAACGGCTTCCAGCTTGTTGCCGCTGCTGCGTGCGCTGGTGGAGATGTCCTTCAGCTGGGTGACTGATCCCCACATCTTTTTCGGAGGAGAAGCCCTAATTCCTCTGTGACTGTCCTCAGGCACTTGAGTGGTTTCTAGCACACCAATAACCCTTGTCGTCTTTGTTCAGGAGGATCTCCATCCCCTGCCTTCACTGAGGGGGGCACACTGCTGTGCCACCCCCAGGCTTTTCTCTAACAAACCTGGACTTATCTCTGGAGAGCTGAAGCTTATCTCTAGTGAGCCTGTAAGAAGGTAACACTACCAGCTAGACAGCTCAGCTGGTTGTGGTAAGAGAATTGCATTCGGAAACAAAACTGTGCCAGCAGAATTATTTTACTGATAAATTAAATCAGAGCAGGCTGTGGAAAACATGGGAATAATTTTGCTGTGTTGGGTCTGATAGTAAATGAGCTCTTCTGATTTTCCTGTTATTCAGTCAATTCTCTTTTATGTTTCTAGTGGTTTTGGAATTTTAATGATCACATTTCTAAACAACCTGGGTAAGTTGCAGAGTAAGATTGACACATCTCTGTGAAGTTTCTGTACCACATCTATGACAGATATGAAAGAACTTTAACTTTGGAGAGGGTAACATGAGCAGCACAAGTATGTAGAGATTTTTTTTTTTGAATGTCTTAAGAAATGTGCTAATGAATTGCTCAACAAATGCAGTGCATACACTTGAGATTCACAGGAAGAGGTTTGGTAACTTGCATCTGTTGCTGTTGTTAGCTGTCTTTAGTTTGTCTTGGGTACAGAGCAACCCCACAGCAAATTTAGCCTGTAACTCATTTATCCGTGCTAATGTTAATGAGCGTATGTGTACAGCCACAGGTTACTTGCCGATCTGTGCTGCTGTCAGCAGCTCAAATACCTGAAAGAGGCAGTGGGACATTTGCAAGCAGAAGCACCTGCTCTCCCAGGGCCAGCAGAGACTCAGGTGTCACCAATTTGTATTGACAGCCAGCACATCCCTGATAAAAACACGTGGCAGCAGTGAGGTGCTGATGTCCAGCCCCTCGGTGGAGGTGGAAACCAGCTCGATGTTGCTGGCTATGCTGGTGTTTGCGGTGGCAGAGAGGCTTTCCCTGCCGACAGCCACCCAGCCCCTCTCAGGCTACTCCCGTGTGAGCTTTGCAGGCAAGCACGCTGTGGCTCTGCTGTCGCTGCAGCAGACATGGGCTGGCTCTGGTGTCTGGTCATCCCGGAGCACTGGCAGGTTTGTCCACAGGGGCTTGCAGAAGGTGGTGTTACTAAACCATTCATTTGCACACACGATAATACTGAGGAGAAGGGAAGCCTTCAGGCAGAGGGAAATGGGGGGTTAAAGCCTATGCACCCCATGTGAGTTTAGTGTGTGATGGAAAACTGAACTATCAACCACCTCCAAGATCAGCTCTATCTGCCATTCCCAGTGTAAATAGGTGAACACGCGCTAAAGCAGCCTAGCTCAAGTGTTTGACACCTTGAGAAGGAGAGCGGCGTGCGTGATAGTNAGCAGCCTAGCTCAAGTGTTTGACGGCGTGCGTGATAGCGTATTGCCAGCCCAAGCTGCCGCTCAGGGTTGGATGCGCGAGGCAGGATTGCTGCAATCCAGTCTGTCAGCAGGCGTCCTGTCCACGGCTCTTCCTATGCACTTGGTAGATGTTTCTGATGCTGCAGCCAGGATACAGCTGAGTTTCAGACATCATGATGTCTGGCAGGTATGAACCTTAGCTGCACAAGACAGACATGACCTAAGGGTGCTCAAGTAACAGGGATTCTAAAAAATTCTGGGAAACGGGGAAAAAAAAGAAACACAGAACAAATCCAAGTAACCTTTGAGAAGCTACTATGAAATGTAAACCCATTTCTTTATTGTCTTCTTATTCTGCATCTGTAAATTTGTTTTTTTTGGAGAGGAAAGATTAATAGCAATGTACAGAATTTTCCAAAATGCCTCAATGTCTGTGCAGGTTTTGAAGCTAGCACATAAATTAATATCTATGGCAGTTTATATTACAAAGTATATTGATTCTGTGTCGTAACAACATTCCCTTTGGTGCAGTACCCTGTGTCCAGCAGTAGAAGCTGGAGATGAAAATAAAAATATCAAGCAGATGGTAACCTTCCCCAGAATAATCTGATCTCCAGAAGCTGATGGCTTCTGCACATGAGGCAGTTTCATAGGCCTTGACTAATAGTTCTTACACAAATGTGTGTAATTGCCTTTAGACCTTTGACATCCTGCTGAAATTAGTTCAAGAGCTCAAGTGGATGTTGTGTGAATAGTGAGAGGCTTACCCTTGGCTGGGAGCAACATCCACACAGCCTCTCCCTCACTCCCCCACCTTCCGGGGATGGGGAAGAGAATTAAAGGGGCGAAGGGGAAAAAAACTCGTGGGTTGAGATAAGAACAATTTAACAACTAAACCACAATCATATTGAAAATAATCCTGTATACAAATATACAAATGAGTGATACACAGTAACACTGCCCCCCCACCCGATGACCAAGGCTCAGCCTGTTCCCGGCTAATGATCCTGGAGAGCCCTCACCCATGTACTGGGCACAATGTGCATGATACAGAACAGACTGCTGGCCAATTTGGGTCTCAATGCTAAACTTAAGATCAAACCTGAGGCTAGTAATTGGGGCTGTGCTCCCTCCCAGCTTCTCCTGCACCTGCAGACAGCAGAGAAGCTGAAAAGTCCTTGACTTTCCTGGCAGCAGCTACAAACATCAGTGTGTTGTCAGCCCTCTCAGCACAAATCCCAAACACAGCCTCTTGCTAGCTGTTATGAATAAAGTGAACTCTGTCTCAGCTGAACCCAGCACAGAATAACACCTTCTCCTGTTCACTTGGAACTTGTGCTGACTTCGTGTGACAGCCCTCCATCCCCATATGGTGGGAGAGTTCAGAGGCCAACTGCTGGAACAGCAAAAAACCCCCAAAAGTTGTAGACAGATCTATTTCTCAAGAGCCTTTATACAATCTGAATAAAAACCTTTGGCCAAATGTGAGAACACTCAAACCTGAAGGTGTTTTAATCTAGGGTCCAGATTTGCATTTTGTACCCATTTCTAAGGAAGGCACATTTGTGAAACGGTTGAAGCCACTCTCCAGAAAGTTCCCATGAGCTGCCCTGAGGAGCTCTGTTTTATGGTCCCCCCCACTGCGATGTTCCGGTGCCACTGGAGGCAATGCAGAGGGCAGAAAGCATTCGGAACAGCCAGCGCAAACCTGTGCTGGAGGTCAGAGATAGTTTTCTTCAAAGCATTCAAAATAGCAGACACAGCTGGGGATTGTTTCTTTTTCCGAACAAGCATCACAACCTGATCTGGCTCTTCAGACACTTTAAAATTCCATTGTCTTCAAAAATTCATCCAAAGTAATATATTAGAGAAAAGATCTTAAAAGCACTATGACTAAAAGGGCTCTAGGGAAACACGATGAACTGATTACACATTTTTGTGTAGTTTGATAATTCGGCAACTCTTATTCTCATATTTCTGGTATATCTAAAAGTATTTATTACTGTATAAATAGATTGTCAGCTAGAGAAGCAGACTGACAGGACATATATTATTTGGTTGCTTTGATTTAAGAGATGTGCTCTGTTCTAACTCCTGCAGGGTATCCATGCGTGTGTGCAGTCTTTGCGGGACAGTCTAGTGACTGTCTCTGTCTATTTACTCATCTTAGGATCCCTCAACAATAATTTTTATCCTCTTGAATTAATAGTTCACAGAAGGATGTGATGGGGACAGGCAGGCCAAACTTAAGTCAATATTCCTTGTTTTATACTGAGCCTGGAGAGGTGGCAAGGATGATCTATAAAGAACGATGATTGTCAGGTCAATAAGCCTTTGAAAGACAGACATTGCTAAAAAACATTTCTAAAACTATCTGCATCCTTACCGTTCCCCTGTTTTTGAGAAAACTGCGAAACAAAGTCCTGCTGTAGTACCCCTGAACTTGAGGCGTTGGTGGCTGGGCTCCCAAAGCTGTGGGTAGGGGTCGTAGGCAGCCCACACAGGTCAGAGCTCTTCCAGCCTTTCCTTGGTGTCCGATCACACAGATGGCAGTGTGCTGTTCTCAGAACACACCGGGCACACACTGTGAGAGGACATCGGTTTCCAGTGGATTTAAACTCCTGTTCAGGTGTTTCTGAGAACGTTTCCCTTAGCTTTGTTACCCTCTACAAGACTGTTCAACAACCGGGAATGTCTCTGAGTTGCCATCTCGTTGTCAGCTGCTGTAGTTTTTGGGGTTCATCACAAGGTGTTTTTGTGCTGCTCAGGTTGCGTACGCCCGTGGCATGTTTTTCTCCCAGCCTGCCTGCCTCCAGCCTGTGTCTGATTTACTGCCCCTCTAGAACAAACCATTTCAGCCTTCAGTCTCCTCCAGATGCTTGCTATCTTCTTTTCTTCCGACCAGCTCCAAATCCACCACATAAATTCACGTTCTGCACAGGTTTGTTATTTCCGAGCAATAGTAAATCTCCTACAACTTGAAAAAAGCAAACATGCTGCCATGGCATGCTGCCCATGAAGAAAAGCTCTCCCAGTGGGCGGCATGGTACAAAGTTTAGAAATGTGAAATAAAACAACGAACGGCTTTCTAAAGCAATAACCGTGTTTGAGTGTTGTTTTCTGGACAGAGGGTTTGCTCAGGTACGGGCGTTGCTTTGGGTCCAGTGACATGCTGCTCTGTAAGCCAGCCTCTGCATTTTATACAATCGTAAAACAAGAGTTTTGTGTGAACGCAAGGCCTGCCTGTGGTTCGTGTTATGTTATGGCTGTTATCCGCGTCCCCCATCTGCCGCTGTTCCTCCGTGCTCCTTTCCGTGCCTGCGGAGATGAGCTGTTCGTCACATAAGCTGACACAGGGAGAATATACCTGCTTTGAAACACTGGAGAGCAATGGAGTGAGCAGAAGCCAACAGAAGTCCAGGACAATGGCTGCTGTAGTGCACCACCTGCAGCAAATGTTAAATTCTAACAGCCAACGTGCAGGCTGCAAGGGTAGTGTGGCCCCTACACAACGAAACAAGAGTGCCCAGGCAGCTGCACTTGTTTCTGCCTTTGCGAGCCTTATCTCTGCTTTAGCTTTCGACAGAGAAAGGACCCGAGTGCTGGACGTCCGTTTGTCACCTTGCATCACAACCCTTCTGTTTGAAAGGAATTCCGGGATGCAAAATACTGAGCAGAAAATTCCCATAAAACGGAATAAATTGCAAAGTTTTACACACGTAATCTAGAAAAAAAATTGAAGTTTGGCAAAATTACATCTGAAGATTTAACCTTTACGTGTCCCTATTTCCTGTCCTGGATTCTGAGGATGTGAGTGCAAACACCAGCAGTAACTGCAGTGACAGCGCAGGCTGTGGTCTCTGATGAAACAGCCGTGTTTGTGCAGAGTGGGGGCTGCCCAGATGCTTGTCTAGCAGGGTCACACCTTGGGTAGTGCTTGGCAGTACTTTCCCCTGGTTCACCCCGTAAGGCTTTGTGTTTCGTACGGAGGTGAGGGACCTGGAGCTGTTTGGAGACACGAAAGCAGCGGGAATCCCTTCGGGTTCCACTGAATTTTTCACTTGCCTCCAACAGATGGGTGAGACATGAAAGCTCAATGCATGCAGCTGATGTTTGCTAAGGCTGAACAAGATGACTCTCCAGGACCTCTACGCCTTTGGTCTTGGGAACACGTTCATGAGCAGGGGAAGGTCACAGCTGGCGCTGAGCAGCTGGGTCTGATTTGAGAGTCCATGGTCTGGGCGCAGCCAGATAAACAGCAGCCCAGCAGAGTTCTACTAAAAAATAAACAGAGCATGCTATCCCCAACTTGTGAACAGTCAGGAAAAAGTATCATCATGGTGAGCATGGACTTTGTTACTTAGAGTTTTAAAAAATGTCCAGAAGGCCCTGATTTGTGGGAACTTGGTTTTGATCTGGAGGAGAAGAATGATGCTGTTTGTAGCGGTTAGGTTACACATCCCGCGATCTTTGTGAAAACAGGAGATTGGTTTTCACTGGAATCAGCTTCCCTTATTTTCAGCTGACACCCTAAGTTCAGTTCGTGGAGCTGACGGTGATCCAGCTAATTGGGTTGAAATTCATTACGACTAAGTTTAAAGGTTTATTCTGCGTTTTTCTCCCCTTCTCTTTATAGCTGGTGAGTGCTGGTCTCAGAGCTGAACACGAAACTGGTGGTCTTGAACCGGACTCACATAATTTACCATGTATTTGGCCCCTCTTCTCTTTTTTAGAAACAAATGATGATAACATCTATTGGTTTTCATTTTAATGCACTAGGATTAGCTGTAATGTAATTTTTCCAAAGCACTGTAAGCAGAAGTATACAGAATTGTGCCAAAAAAGACTATGAATAATAGATCAGAAGAAAATCCTGGAAGCGCATGAGTTCCACTATCAGACTGCACTCGGCAGAACTAATTTGGCAAATTTACTAGGTTTTAGGGAGTATTTGTTTTTATTTGTTCCGTTTTTGCTCTGTGGAACCAGAGATCCACACATTCTGTATCAGCCATTGGATGGGAAATTTTAATGTTTTACAAAAGAAAATAGATTAAAAATACCAGATTTTTTAAAAAATAAGAATGTGTTGAATGCAGAAAGAAATACCAGGAGAACAGTAGGGAGTCTTGTTGGTTTCTTCTACATGCACTCTGGAGAAGTGTGTATCTTAAGACCTTCTCCACACATATCTCCAAACCCTCAAGGGCCTTCAGAACTGTTTTATTGCCTTCAGGGGAGCTATTAAAACTTTTTTTTTCCTCCTATATTTCATACCCAGAATGGTTTCATAAAATGAGGACTGAAGAGATGAAACTAATAAAAAAAATTAAGTAAGTTTGCCGCCCCTTCCCAAGCCAGGTGCCTGTTTGTTTTTCGAACTTAAGTTTTGTCTTGACAATGGAGGGTTACTAATATTTGACGAAGCGAGTAAGATAAAGTATATTTTCTAAACTGGGTTTAAATGAAGTGCCTCTTAAAAATTTCCTGGAAGGGGTGTTTGCAAACATTCTGTTTCTCAGCTGTAAGTCAACACGTACACTTTTGACGTTACTGAGCAGCTCTAGCCTAGAATTATGAAAATACTGAAGTGGCAGTGTTTTAGATATTCCAATGGTGATACAATGACCCAAACCAAACAGCAGTTTACAAGCTGAAACTAAGCTTGCAAGCCCTGTCTTATAAAGGGCTCCAAGGTAGAGGCTCTCAAGGAGCTAGCTTTTATAACAGGCTGCCTGAGGAATTTCAGAGCTACCCCCTTGGATGGCTGTCACCTGGGCTTGGGCCAGTACAAGGAACGGTCGTATCAACAAAGGAAGTGTGTTCTTCCAAGGCAGAGGAGGTGTAAAGATCTAACACAGAAGCAGCAGGAACACACAAATGGAGAGAGGTCTCTGGCTCGTGGCAGGATGGAGTCAGTGTGTTTGCACGCGGGGGAAGTCAAACAAAACACACCCCAAGGCCTGGCACAGTGTTGGTTCCATTGTTGGCTCACTGCTGGGATCAGATCTGTGGTTTAAGAAGAGATAACACGCCTTTTACTGTGAATTCTTTAATTTTTAACTTATCTGCTCCAGCCACTCTCCTGCAGCTCCCCCAGTGGCCAGCATGGACCATCCCCAGCACCCGTGTCCTGCAGGCAAAGGGATCATCGGCCTGGCCCAACCTCGGTGAGAGGCTTCCAGCAGCCGCGCCGTCCCCAGCCGTGGAGCTGCATCTGTTCCCCGGAGGTCACTCCGAGCCCAGGTCTCTGATAAGCTGGGGCAGATGCTTCTGGTGGGATGGAGATCATGCCTGGCTGCACAGCACCATGCAAACGTCACCCCAGCAGAGTTTCAGGACCTGTTCTGCTCTAGGACCAGCAGTTATATGGGCACCTCCAGCACCTGCTGACCTCCCTGATGAGGAGCAAGCTGGAAACAAAATCCTCAGAGCTCCCTTTGACCTGAAACTGCTGATGGAGCTGGTGGGAGGCTGCTAGAGCTTGGTAGCATGCAGTGCCTGCTACAGGAACTCTTGCCCAGCAGCAATGGCAGCAGTGGTTGCACTGAGGTCCCCAGATTTCTCCCAGGAGTCTTCCAGTCACCTCAGGAGAAGTTCCTACAAGATCTTAAAGCAGCGCTCAGAAAATGCTGTGGAAGCCGCTGTGTGCTGGCTGTCTCTGCTAGCTGGGTCCTCCCGTGGTCCCCCGCGGTGCCCATGGGTTCAGACCGTACTTCAGCACCAACGAGTGGTCCAGGGATTGCCCGTGGATGCAGATCCAGTACGGCAGGGGAAACTGGGGGCAAGTCAGTAAAAAGTGAAGAGGAACTGCACTGTTTGGAGGGTGTCTAGAGGAATCATTTATGATGCCAGCAACTTTACAGGAGGAACTTTAGTTGCCAATCTGAACCAGAAAAAAGCAAAACACTGAAGCGTGCAAAAAAACTCCAGAGCTGGGGAACCCCGGTGATTTAGGTGTGCATGGGCTAGAGTTTTATTTGTGTCTAGCAATAGGAAGCGGCTGCTGACTGAGAAAGGGTTTTGGAGCATTTATATTTTGGGTTGATAAGATGATGCTAAATGCTTCGTTAAGAATTGAAATTCTTGGATTTTGCTCCTTGTTCAATTAAGGTAACAATGCAGCTTATAAAAATACTTCTATGGAAGTCAACACACTTTGGAGCAAGTCCTGTGCTTTCAAGTCACCAGTATCAAATACATTTCTGTTCAGTGTGCCTGCCTGCATCTGTGCAAATGTTAAGTGAAAAGATTTACATAAACACAAGAAAAATCCATTGGACTTTTAAGTTTCTAGAAATTCTATAAACTAGAGAATAAACCACACTTGCTCATATAGATGGACTTTGTAGCATTGTAAAGTGATCTTGTCACTGCTTTTTATGTATGACACAAAGTTTTTTAAGCTAAAATGTATATATTCTACATCTCAACACAGAAAGCAATTTCCAGCTTGTCTGATAAGTTAAACGGCTCTCTGTTACAAAACTTTTTACCATTAGATACGAAAGGAGCATAACCAAAGCATGACCAGTCTTGCTTTTTGTCTTACTGGGAAATACACTTTGTGGTGCCTGAATCATGTTTGTAGTTCTTTCTTGAGCTCTTTGCATTTAGTCAGGATCCTTCTCAGTGTGTTGGCAACAAAGTTTATCACAATATTCCAGTAACGGCCAACTTATAGTTTCCTTGCTGCCTCTAAATATCATTCTAGTTTCCTTCTGAATTGCATTTTGACTTTTTTTCAGCTTAATACATTTTTAAATCAGCGTAATGCCCTAGGTCATGTAAAGTCTTTGTCCTTTAGCTGCAGTGGAGGATTTGGTAACCGGCTGTGGAAAATGCATGAAAAGAACAGAGAGGAACACAGCTGGGTCTATTAGTGATCTGGTTTTTAAAGTGTGAAGTATCCAAAGGCTGTATGAGATCCATACACTTGTGTGTATTCTTTAATATACGTGATTTTGACACTACACTTTTTGAAAACAGGGCTGTATTTTGCCAATTACTATAGTTTTGCATAGAATTTTAAGCTCAGAATTCTGTCTGGTTTTGTGCATTCTTCTGTAAGACCCAGCTCGTACCAATGGAGCTGAACTGGGCAAAGCCACGTTAAGGAAGGTGTCGTTTTCTGCCACTGAATGTGAGCCTTCTACTGGTCAGGTGGGTTTTTTTCTAAGGTTCTTAAGATATATATACTTCCTATACTGAATCTGACTGCATCATAGCTAATAATAAATAATAACAAATAGACACATCTGAGAAATTTGTGCAGCCTGAAGGACAAATCACCAACACAACATTATTTGGAAACATTTTCTTGGCTGAGCTGTGATTTATCACCACAGATATCCCAAAGGTGCATGTGAACACTGAGACACTTTGCCTCGTCTGAACTTCCACGAGAGGGTAGATGCTTTTCCAGAATTCATCTTCTCAAGCTGCTTCAAGCAGAGGGTTCAGATATGAAATAAGGATTTATTCAGAGGTGTTCACGTTGCCTCTGCGTGGTCAGGTTAACTTCCAAGCAGGTGCGTAGAGAACCCAGACAAGCAGCAGGGGATCTCCCACGCTCACTGCGGTTTCTCTACAGCTCTGTGGCTGCGGTTTAGCGATGGGCTTACACCAGCCCAAGGTGGCGTGGCTGCCAAAAGGTGACGTCCAGGAACACACGGCTGGGGTGGGTGGCGGAGGAGGCGCACGGCCCCTTTCAGTGACAGCGTGACTGTGAGTGCTCCTAAACAAACTTTGAAACCAGCCCCTGGGGGCACTACGGTGTGCAGGAGAGGGCACGTGGAGGACATGAGAACAGCTAGGAGCTTTAAAATCCCATCACAGAACTGGTTGTGGGTAACGCAGACACAAAGTCATCTTCAGACTAGGGATGTTTCCTGTAAATATTGTAACTTCCATCTTCCTTCTTGCATTTCAAGTCTACTAGAGATTATCAGATTGGTTCCAGACAATTGTGAGATGGAACTGACTTACATCTCTGTTCCACAATATACTGAGTGGAAAAAAAGTTTTGTCAAGTTCAGTCAAAGCTGTAGTCATTTTTTGTCATCATTGTAAGCGTCTGCTTATTTAACTTTTAATATGTTGAGCAATATATTTGCTCAATATATTGCGAATATGAATGACTAGATATTTCTGATATGAAATAGCTTCTGGAAAAAGTACCCTGGCGAGTTTCCATGATACATTTTGTATTGCCGTTCTCGTCAAGTAGCTCTCAGAAGGGAAACCATCACTTAAGTCATTTGTTCAATTTGGCTATAAATCAGTGGAGCCTACACTGCAGAAAATATTCCTTCATTGGCAGGCTCTTGGATGGGGTGACCTCATGATTTTTTCCATCTCCAGTATGGAGGTGTCTAAGATTTATTACAATCTTAATATAAATTCAAGACTATGGATATGTTTTTTTGACTTATTGTCACGACAATGACAAAAAAAGACCATAATAAGTACAAGATAGGTTTATAGTGTCGGGATATTAAAATATATCAATCCAAGTTTATGGTGAAATTTAAGTAGGAAGCATCTGAAAAGGAGATATTTTCTAATCTCTTTTCTTATATATTAAACTAATTAATTCTGTTACAGAGAAACAATGTTTTCCCTATTAATTCAACACATGACTTAAAAAGAAAACTGCAATTTAAGATTATTTTAGAACAGCGTCGTTGCTAATCTTTCTGGATCAGGTTGCGTATGACCACAGTCCGTATAGTGACAAAGGATCAGAGTAGCAGCGAGATCTAAAAAAGAGTACGGGCCTGAATAGGAAGATGCAGACAGGTTTCTGTTACCTTGTTCAAAGATGCAGTCTGACTACTTCTTACGTAGTAGTTCCCTCATCCTGAGGTTTTGAAATGTCAATAAGAACAGTTTTTTCACCCCAAAAACTCCCAAAATTTAACCTGAGGGAGAGATGCCCTCCCTCCACCTATCTCTGGAATCCAGAGAAAGCCAGGGACAAATTTAATACCCTGAATGACTTTTCTAGGCAAAGTAAACCCTGAAAAGGTTTTCAGAAATGTTGGTGCTAAGGTAACGGGAAATGTTACTGAAAGCTTACCGAGGTGCTCAGGGGAAAGATCAGGAAGAACAGAGGAACTAAATGTGTGGGGAGAACCACAGGCAGGGCAAGGAGGTCAACAAGACGCTCCTTAGGAGTGAGAAGGAAGGCTGAGCAGGACCACAGAGCAAAGGGTTATACCGGACAATGAGGCAAATAAAGGGAGTTTGGAAGCCATCTGCTTAAAATGGGATTTGCAATGCCGCCTGTATTCTAGAAATCCTGCTAAAGGTGAGAAGGGGAGATGGCACTGGGGGCAACGCAGTTGCCATGTAAATCCCAATGTAAATCCCAGCTCTATTTTTTCAGCACTCCTCTGTGGAAGAAGACACAGGCTGTGAGCAGAAACAAGTGTCTGCTGTGTCCTTGGCTCAACCGTGTTCCTACTGTACGTACAAACTGTGTGCTGAGCGTGAGTCAGGGCTGATCTGGCCTTACTGGAATCCAGATCTTTTCAGAGGGTAATAGATCAGACCATTGGAACTATACAGGCTACTGTCTACGGGATGTTGGACCAGTTCCTGAGGTCATAACTTCTCCCATTTCTCTCTTAATCACATTTCCTATCAGTTCTGCTGTCCCACAGGGTAATACATTTAGCTGTCATTCTGCTGGACCCTTTCTGAAGTGTGAGGTTGCAGGCACGTTCTCACCCGCATTCATCAGCAGATGCCACAGTTGCACAATGAATGCAATGGCCATGGTGCTTGTTTGTGTTTACATTCTGCAGCTGCCGTCTCTAGGAAGAGTCTTGTCACGCCTGGCCGCTGGATGATGGCTTGGACGGAGTGCCCTTTAACCATGGCCATCAGATGACCCTTCTGAGCCTCCTTTAGTGACACCCACTAGGTGATCAAGACACAAATACTCTCCAGCTACAGTCACAGAAGCCACCCCAGACTGCTGACATCTCTCCAGACTCTAACTCCCATCAGCGTACTTTGTGACTTTCTCTTTTTTTTTTCCATGCAAATCTGATATTCTTCTTTGTCTGATTTGATTTGTTACCTGCAGAAGCCCAACCAGTCTTTGCAACCAAGTGACGTTGCAAGCATGCTCATGGAGCCAGGGCCAGTGTCAAGAGCAGACTGAAGCAGGAGAATTCAAGCATCCTTTCTCCCAGATCACCCTCTAAAGGCAGTGGATAACAGCAGTAAGTCTGTCTGAAGTGCATGCCGTGTCCTTTTATTGACTTTGGTGGGACGTAAAAATGAAAGAAAACCAAGTCAACATCACTGGACTTCCAAAACAGTGACAAATCTCATCAAGCAACCCACACACCTCAAATCTGCAGAACGGGTGTTTCTTTGCCTGGGGTTGTTCTGTGGTGATGCTCTGCATGCGAATTATACGTAACCCATACGGTGAACATGCAGTGTGCAAGGTGGCACGCAGTCCTGGTGCCCAGGGAAATTCACCAGGGGATGGCTGATTGTGTCAGGCTGGGGGGTGATTCACCAAGCACCGTCCAGAGGAGGACCTTTTGAGAGCTGTGCATTGATTACAGGCACTTGATTCTACAAGGACCATGAGTTTTTGTCTGGTACGTGGCAGAGAACTGAGAATAACACCAGGGAATGTCACATCCCTGGGATGAGCTGGCACAGTTGCCATGTCAACGTGGTTGGAAAAAAGGAGTCTGAGGCTGGAAGGAGGCTGTGTGTAGGAATAATCTGGGAAGAAGGGTGGAACTGAATGGATGGAGTTGTTGTCACCAGGCAAAAAGGGGAAACGGCAGACTCGGTATGTGTGGTGATCCAGATGGCTAGAGTGTCAGAGAGAAATGGGAACACGAAAGGCAAAAAAACCTGCTAGGAGCAACACAGTAGCCGAAGAAGGTGAGTTTGAGCAGACATGGAAAGGAAAGACAAAGAAAGAGGAAGGTAGAAGAGCATCAGGTTATGCAGGACTCTTGTGGGGAAGAGAGGTACAAAAGGGTGAAAGGAAGGTGTGGTGAAGCGTGGTCCCTATAAAGGCAATGATGAGGAAAAATAACTCTCGCCCATACTGTTGCATTTTCATGTTAAAATATGATTATTTATAATAAATATAATATATTGCAAATGTTCAGCTAAATATATTTAATTAAATACTAAATTCATATGTCGGTGAAGTCAATGGCAAAACTCTAGGTCAGATCAGTCCAAAGATGCTACCAACACATTATAAAACACTGGTAAAGGGAAAAAAATTCCCATTTTGGCTTTATATAAATAGCCCAAAATAACTAGATTAACTATAGGAAAAGTATTTTTCCCACCTTCACTCCTCTACTTTCTGCCATCATTCAAATACACACATGCCTTGAAGACTCTGGAACTGGGTGCCCGTTCATGAATGCCTCGTTAGCTATTTATCACAGTCATAAGTGTTGGCCAACTGTTTTTCTTGGACCACCAGCATGCAACAGTCTTTTTTATGCAGTTACTGCTTCCATTATATTATTTCCTCTCTGCTGGCTGCTGTTCTATGATTCAGACTTTTTGATGGTGATAATTTGTTTTCTATGACTGGGATCAAGCAAACATAAAAAAATGAACAAACCCCATCTGGAATTTTAAAAACACAAAAGGTTTGCAGAGTTAATACAGAATATGCATCAAAAGAAAGCATAATAACCCCCAAAATGACGTAAGAAATTGTATTTTGAAATGATCATCAGTTAATATTTTTTTTTAAAGACAGCCAAGAGTCAAGAAACTACAGCGTGTGGTTATAAAATAAAGGTGCTTTACGTACATTACATTCATTAATATGTTAAGTAGTGCAAAACTTTACAAGTGAAAAATCCAATATTATTTCTAAATTTCTAGATCACACAAAATTCAAAATTATTTAGGTTATGTAGACCAATAGTAAAATAAATTAATTTAATACGTAATGAAATTTGGTTTACTGCAATCCTTTAATTAATTAGCACAGAGCATGATGCTGTCTTCTACTTATTTTCAAGATTTTAACTCTACCATCAACAAACAATAATTGTTACAGAGAAACCCTAATGTTTTAAAGAATACAGTGTTTTTCCTGTTCCTGAAAGATTCTTAATTTCATCATCTGCAAATGAAAAATTGCTCATTAATTTTATACGTCCTTTACAAGTAAGTTTTTTATATCTAAATATTCTCCTGTTCACTCAGAATGAACTCAAGGGCAAAAAAATGCAGCCGAAGGGAAATGGATGATGTATTTGAATTCAGAAATATTTTAGCCCTGCTTGTGCTGAATGAAGACAGTATGTACTGAGAAAAATAGCTTTTATAGGCAATGGATATCTACTCTTGTATTTGTTATATTTTTCAGTACCAGAGTTGGTCATCTTTCACAAATAAAACGTATATTCAGCTGACTCTCACAGCCTTGCCTAGACATCGACACCCATCATTGGAAAGTTGGAGGTTGGCAGAACTAGTTCAGGGGATATCAGGAGATGGTTTAGTTCAGAGGTCTGCACTGAGGGATTCTGAACAGAGGTAAAGGAAACCTGATAAAAATCTCTGAAGACTTCCTAAAGTAGTTTAGCAGGCTTTTTTTTTTTTTTTAACCAATCTCCTGAATGGTGTTTTGCCTTCATGTCCAACATGAGATCTTCCTCTTTGGAAGTTATATCAGTTTATTCTGTGTAGCTGTTGAGTCTGAATGAGAGCAGCTGATTTGCCATGGAAAACAGCTGGTTACAATCCTATAGCATCTTTTTATGCACTGGAAAAAGGTTATCCTGTTTTCTTTCTGTCTTTTTAGAGTAATGAAAGCTAATTTTTTCATCATTCATGACTCTTAAATCTCTCAGTTCTTGCTGCTCTCATCTGGATGGTCCCAAACTGCCCAGCTTTTTCTGAAGGATTACCCCTGGATTGGACCCAGCAGAAGTTTTCACTCTGTTGCCTGCAGCCAAATATTCACCTGCAGTGTCCTGTACTGGATGCTTGGGCTATAGAACCTAGGAATTACTTTTCTTCTTTATTTTAAAGAAAAACTTCATTGTTATTGCTGCCTTATATTTCCTTTGTGAACCACCAACTCCTCCAGAACTTTCTCTGCCAGTCTCTACCACTCATTCCTTTTTTTTAATTAATTTCCACTTATTTTACAGATAATTCCTCATTTCTCCATTATTTTCAGTTGCAATGTGTTTGCAAATCTTCCCAGTCTTGTGCCATCCCCACATTTTATCAGTACAATCTCTCCTCCAAGTTACTGATTAGAATACTAACTGGGCTGGGTGCCAGCAAATCTTTGACAAGCCTGAAGGGAAATATTCTTCTATTTGATGCCTATTTTTGAGATAGTTTTCCCATCACTTTATACCCCTCTTTAGGTTATTCCAGCTAGACCACATTTCCCCAGCTGTCTCATGAGAATATCATGCGGGACAGAGTCTTATGGATGTTGAGAGCTACTGCCTTTCCTTATCACCTAGCCACCTGCCCTGCCAAGAGTTTGCGCTAATTTGTCAAGGCATCTTCTGGAATAGTAAATTTTAACTATTTCTTTTGGTTTTGAGGGATTTACAAACTGTTTGCTGCTTTTCAAAACTCTGGATTCTTTCTGAAGCTAGACTGTAGTTCCTGTCCCAGTTCTCAGGCATCTTCACTGTCCTCAGGGAATTTATGGGACAACAGAAGTAGTGGTTGCAATATAGGGAGATTTGAAAAGAGACAATACTGGGGAGAAAATAGCTTTGCGCATCCTTAACGAAATACAGTGAGGTATTAGTAGCTCTACAAAGCGGAAATGCAAGAGAGATAATCACAGAAAATGCCACTTGAATGTGAGTGACAAGTGCCTACAGAAGCCCTGTGAACCTGCTTTAAGAAATGCCAGGCGATGACAAGAAGGATAACAGTGGAAGTGCAAAGAAATTGGCCTTTCTGGGCTAGGAAACCTGCGTGCCATCCCTTGCTGAGGCTGCCTCACAAACTAGAAAGAAGGGAACCCGAAACAGCAGTGCAATGTGTAATATTTCTGTGTTGGTGGGTACAATTTCACTCCTTACTTGGGCTGCCCTATGCTAACACAGGTTAAAATCTCTCAAATGGGGAAACTTGCTGTGAATACCTTGCATGGCGATGCCTTGGTGCACATTTCACGGTCATTTCTCAATAACCTGCCCTTCCAGGACTGACAGAGGACTTGGTGATAAACTGAAGACCCTGGTTTAAAGTGAAAGCATGCAGCTGTTTGTTTGCATTTGCAATCTCCCACTTCATTTTTTTTTTTTTTAAGCAGCCTTTGAGCCTGTAACTGGACAGGATTACCACGTTTGATTTCCCTGTACTGTTGCACCGCTGAAAATGAGGTGGTGATGTGATATTTGCTTCATTTCTCTCATTTTGAGATAGTTCAATATTTTTGAACATTTTTTCTAAAAGCAATCATTCCTTAGGCTTTTTGTGGACGCCATTCAGCTTGCACCATTCCTGATTCTGTACCATAATCCTGACTGACTCTCCCTGTTGGCTAGAACAGAAGCTCTGAAAAGACACACAAGAAATCTAAAGTGAGCTGTGTATTCTGGAGACTTGGTCTATGGTGTCCCACTCTGGCTGAGAGTCCGGTCCCCAGCCACTGTATGGCTTTAGAGCTGTATTATCATTCTGGTTTAGACCCCTAGGAGATGTGTAACACTTTAAAAATGTGTTATCTCTTTCAAAGCGTGTTGCTGTCCTTGAGCTGGCAGTTTTGTGTCTCTTATGTGAAGATTTTTAATCTTACAGCATCAGTGAAGATGTGAGAGTTAAGTTCCCACTCTCCCATCATGTACTTGAGACGTTACCATCTGGAATACAAGGAGCTGCCATTAGGGACAAGTCCTTTAGCAGACACGATGAGGGGAGAGGATGAGAAAAGTGGCTTGAAGTTAGTGTTCTGCTTCCAGAGCTGAAAGCCAAACCTACTCCTGGCATGTCTTCGAGCAGCCTGGGGGATGCACTAAATAACTCTGGCTTGACGCCCGCTAGTGACTCATGTGAGCGTTCTCATCACAAAGGGACTTCAGCCGAAGCTGAGGGTCAGACCTTGTTTGTGTGTCTGTGCGAGTGACAGTGGAAGGGAAGGATGCAACTCTTCTTTTTCTATAGGTAGATGTTTATCTTGTTCTTTAATGAGATGCCTTGTGTGGGAATCAGCTAGGCATCAGCTATTCATCTGTAAAATATTTTTGGAGTTGTAAACAACTTACATATGCAAGTCTTCTGCAAATGAATCTGTGAGAATTGAGCAAAGCACATAACTTTTGGAAAGAATGTGAACGTTTTCTAAATGGGAACTTAAACTTCAAGCCATAAAGCCTCAAAACTCCTTCACTTTAGAAAGTGTTGGATATTGCCATCCCTCAGGAATGGGAGTTGAAAAAAATGTGCACTCCACATGTGGTATTTTGTGTCATCAGGGTGAGTATGAAAGACCTGGCACATAACTGGAGCTGAGGAAAATTAGTACAATTTAGCCCGTTCTCATAACTTCCTTGATAACACGAAGGAAGAGGGAATGCTGAGAGTGAGTGTAGACTAATTTATTAATTTTAGTGGTGAATGAGAATTAAATGGCTGCTTGCTGTACAGATTTTTTCCAATCATATTTTCATACTAATTGTAGGGCTCATTTTCCACTTACAGTCTTTCAGATACCCGAAGTTTTGTTGTATTTTTTGGAAGATGAAGATCAATTTCTATTTCATATAAAATATATATAAACTAATTTTTAGTTGCTAACTAAAGCAAAGCATTTTTTTAAATTTTTGTCCAGCAATGACCTCTGAGTAGAATAAGCTGCATGACTCCAAGGCAAGCCTTAAGCCTACTTTTTCCAGGACCTTGATGGAAGGTATTGTGAGGCAGAATTAATACAAAGCTCAATCTATAAGAACAGAGGGAAGGAGATACTGTCTCATCCTTCAAGTCAGAAAGTTGCATGACAGGAGGAAGACATCATGGAAGCCAAAGTCATAGAATCATAGAACAGTTTGGGTTGGAAGGGACCATGGAGGTCACCTAGTCCAGCCCCCTGCAGTGAGCAGGGACATCTTCCACTAGGTCAGGCTGCCCAGAGCCCCATCCAACCTGACCTGAATGGTTCCAGGGACGGGGCATCTACCACCTCCCTGGGCAACCTGGGCCAGTGTTTGTTATTTAACTTTTTCCACATTGTTCATATTACTTTGTTATTAGGATGGCAAACCCAAAAGCTTCATCTATCTGTGCTAAAGCACATCTCACAAGGCAGTCAGCTTGTCAGTTGCTGCAGCAGCTCTTTTGGTGACAGCTACAGTATTTTATCTGCAACTGAAAGAAAAGCAAAGAGAAAGAAATAAAGGTAAAGGGAAGTAAAGCTGACTGCGTAAGTAAGCCTTACATAGTAATTAATAAAAGATAGACATTTGGAACATACATCTCTAATAGTTCTAACTTTACTTTTTGTTCATTGTAAGAGATCCAAAATTTCCGTGTTATAGAAAGTGAGAAAAGCTATGACTCCCAAATTAGGAGAGCGTAAGTTTGCTGAAGTTAGAAGGAATTCTCTGTGTACTTTAAATATCAGTTTGCTTCAAGTTGTTTTTTTGGTAGTTCAGTGGCAGCTCAGCCTGCCCCATGTCATTAACATTCACATAAATCTATAAATACCCTGAAACTCTTGTTTTCATATGAAAATTTTCATATGAGCAAGTACTGTCCTGGTCTTGTGCACACTGTGAACACTTTTCCTGTCTCTGCGTTGCTGCCTTTCTTGTGGTGAGTGGTTCAGATTGCTGCCTGACCACAGCGAACCCTGGTTACTAATGACCTTTTGTTATCAAGGATGCACACACACACAGAAGAGGAACAGCATACGAGCTGAGAAGTGCTTTGGATGAGTAATGCATAATTGGTGACTCTTGGGTTCCTCACAACTAGGAAAAAGCTTTATTTGGATGTTAGCAAATAGTCCCTCGTTGTATGAAACAAGCCCATGGGATCAAATGAAAACTTTTTTTGGGAAAATAAGAAACTCAGCCATTGCCAATAATTGTTGGATACAACACAAAAAGTTATAATAGTAACTTGAAATCTGAATAAAGTAAATATGTGATATTAACTGAAAAATCTGTCTGAACCCTGCTTCAAAAACATTGAAGCATTTTGCTCATCTCAGTTTTTCTGTTGTGCACAGATGCACCCTGACTGTTTCAACATGGGAGGGAACCTTTGGAATTGCCTGCACAACGGCACAGTGGCCATTAAAGGAATGTGTGAAACCACAGATGCAGGGGATCTGTGCTCAGTAAAAATTCCTTTCTAGTGAATGTCAGCAAGGGGCAAGAGCTCTGGAGAAGGACATCCTGCTGTGGGGCCTGAGAGGCTGTGACACCTTCATCCTGGATGGAAGGATGGATGGTCCTATCTTGACATGGTGGCTTTTATGGGTGTCATTCTTGAATGCCTAAGTCTTCTTTTTGACATAACGAACTGATGCAATTCATTACAAAAACCTAACTAAAACAGGCAACATTTATTTTTCTTTGAATAGAAGAACCCCAGAATGGAGGGCTCATTAATTCAGTTTGCATCAACCTCATGGCTAATCATGACTGGCTTTTTTATGACTGCTTCATGGCAAGGATGATATCACTGAAACTTACTCTGCGTGTATCATTCAGATGAGGTGGGCCAACATTTGCCTTCCTTTTTTGTTCATAAGTGTAATTAAATGGGTATTTTATCTGCCTTATTTACCTCAAGATATGAATGTGAATGAACACTCATCTTCCACAATTGTCTTGATATCTCTCCATCACTTTCAGATTTTATCTTTCCACCAAGAGAGGTGGGAACAGCCATCATACTAAAGAGGATGAACAGAAGAACATGGGTATATTACATGGCCATAGTCTCGTATGATGACCAAATAGGAAATGTTACCTTAATCTCTGTAAATACACTCAAATAAAGGAGCTAACACCCTATGAATGGGAACCAACTGATAATCTCCCTCTCTAATATCCTGTTTCTGATGATGAGTCATATCAGTTGCTTCCAAAGAAAATATGGAAAACTGAAAATGGATTTATAGGCGTGGAAAATTACACTAGAAAAGTCTCATCCTGATCTCTAGTAGTTACATATTTGTTTCGCCTTCTACAGGATGTTTTGGTCATTGATGGCTATGGTAACTCTCAGTCTATGTAAGTATCTGCTCACCCTTTCCTGTCTGAGAATGGCAATATAAAATACTCACGAGAGGATCCTGAAGCCAGATGGAAGACCTTGGCTCCCCCACAGTTGTGGAAGATAAGAGTGGCATTCCTTATAATTTACAGGCACTTCCCAGTACACACTGGTTTTAAGGTGCCTTTAATACAAGTCAATGCGATTTAAAGAAGTACAGCTGTTCACAACTTTACTTTTTTTCATTTTATGTATTTCTCTTCCATATAAATAATCAGACTCAGGTGACACCAGAGCACATGTACACACATGCATGAACACACATCCACACCTTTCCCTAAAGGCCAAATTTGCTGATCTTCCTTTAGGAACTGAAAAACATCTGCTAAATATTTTCTACTCAAAGAGAAATGAATGGTGGGTATTTTAACCTTTGCCTTTTCAGCCACGAAGTGCTGTTTATTCTGCATATTGTTAGAACATGAAATCATGCTCTTCTGCATGATTTTTATGTTGCTTTACCATCTGATTTAAGAAATACTATCCCAATTAGTCACCATCCTCAAATTTCCTCCTTCATTGCAATCAGCTGTTGAATCAAAGGCTGAGATAGAAAAATCTAACTGTAGGGGAAAGTGTTAAAAAAAAAAAAATCAAGAGATAGACTCCATGGGAAATCAGAGATATTGTTCAGGCTTGAGAAACCTGCCTCAAAATACCTTAATTTTAATTATTTTACCATTTGCATCTTTCTTTTTTAAGGAGTTTGTGACACCTCTAGCTCTGGGCAACAGCTTCTGGGAAAGGCAAGGCTGACACAATTACACGTGTAACCCGTGCCCGCTAATTCCTGACCTCAGGTTACCAGCATACTTCTGCTCTGACAGACAGAGCCTGGCAGGCGTGATGACTTGTTTTTTCTTCCCTAAGGACTCACTGTTCTTCCATCATGATGAGCAGTTCTGACAAGTAGGGACAGAGACAGCAGGCACCTTGCAAACAGCGCTGAACTGGAAACTCCCTGACATAGGAGAAGTGTCAGAATGAAGCAAGGCACAGTAAGGCAGAATTTCGCCCTTTCAGATTAGCAAAAAGTGCTTTAGGCACAGCTTGTGTGAGCCCCACGCCTCGTTCTCCCCTCGTTTGCTCTGGATCTCCCGAGGGCTGTGGAGCCTGGAAGCAGCAGTCCAGCACCTGCTCCTGGCTCCTGGGAAACCGGGCAGACACAGGATGGGGCAGCCGCCCCGATCCTCCTCCTGCTGCACATACCGGCTGCATCCACTCCTGGTTTTCAAACAATGCAGGGGTGCTTGCTTTATCAGCCACAAAGCCTGGCCCTTCTCTTCCTGAGAAGTCCTGGATTTTTTACTTTTTGCTGGAGGCAGAAAGAAGCTAAAATGTCATAAACCAATGTGAAAACAGTGGAATACGTTTAAAAAGAAACAAAAGGGGACTTAGCTTACTGTCTAAAACCCTAAACCAGGAGACATAATGTATATAGGGCTGCTCAGGAAGGGTTCAGCAATGGCAGAATCGTTAAATCTTCATCAAAGCCCTGTTACCTTGTCAAGCTTCTAACTGTTAAAGATAAGTCTCAAAAAATGAACCAAAATGGTCTTTAGGCAATTTAACTAAAAATTTCTGCTCTGCTGAGTGTTTCCTCTTGATAGAACCTCTGTTCTTTGTTTCTGTTAAGCTCACTTTTTTCCTAGCTGTCCAGCAACTATATCTCTCCGAGTTTAATGACCTGTGGTATCATACATAAATTAAGTTTTAAGTGGAATATGAATCTTTGTGTCAAAGAAAGTCCAGGTGGATAAAGGATGTTCTCAAAAAGCAATTGGTACATTCATGAACTCAATAGTCAGGAAAACGGGAACTGCTGACTTTTTTTTTAAAACCCCAAGGTGAAGGTGAGTACAATACGACACATAAAAAAGTGTCCTATTAAATTAACATTTGAGACAGTAGAAAGAAATTAAAGGCTCAGTCCTAGAAGTCAATGGGACTTTATAGCAGGTGATACGGTGTTTTGCTGAACTGGGCTGCAAAGTACCTTGAAGTACTTGCTTAGGAAACCAAGCAGCAAGCAAAACTCAAAACATGAATTACTTTAGTTCCCTTTTTACCTTATGAAAAAAAGGTAATATTTTGAAGGTCTGTTCACTTTTTGGGCTGGTACCATCAATATTTTAATCTTTTCTTTGAGCTCCTCATCTACAGTCAATAGTAAGAAAAGAAGCTGAAGGGAAAATGCCATTCCGAGCAGTTTCTTTTGATATTCTGCTAACAGTCTACAGCACAGCACAGTGGTGGCAAAACTTTTTACTTAATGGACTAACTGCATTCTTCTTGATTGCTCTGGAAGGTACACAGTAGGCAGATCCCTCTGCATTATGCCAGCAGGGGGGCCTGGTGCTGTGCAGCATCCTGGTCCCAAATGCCTTGTACCCCAATGCCTGTTGTTTCCTGGACTCAGCGTGTGTGTCCCAGAGACCCCCATCCTCCCTTGTTACTCTTTCTGTTTTCCCCCAGATGACAGCTTCAGAACCCATCTATCTCAAAAACATTGACTTTTTCCATAGTTCACCTTTTTTTACAGTGGCTGGCTCAAGGTTTCTTATCGATGTTGGTAGAATTTCATTTTGTCAAAGATAAAGTTAATGCTTCAAGCACCATCCTCTGAGAGCCCCTCACAGGGTTCAGACCTGGCAAACTGCTTGGACCATCAAGTGTTAGTGCGGCCGACCTTGTGCCTGCCCCCACTCCCATTCCCTGGCCACTGCTGAAAGCTGACAGTTTCGGTGAAACTCCTCCCCACCAAAGCAATCCATTCCTCCTGATAATTTCGTCTTCACGACAATTGTGTTCCCGGCCATATACCTGAGGGATGAAGAGAAATGGGGACATTTGGGGCAAGTCCTTCTGCTTTTACTGCTGGGCTAGCACTGACCATGGAGACAGCACTTTAAATGTGAAACCCAAGGGGTCTCTTGCGATCAAGACCATATTTTTTTTCTGTTTCCCTCCATCTGTTTTCATCTAGTGATAAGTGAAATCTGCAAAATATGCCACCCAAACTTCAACCACTTCTGACACTGACCAAGGAGAATTCTTTCTTTTGGCCTTAATTGACTTTAGATCAGGTCTCTGAAGCAAAGAACTGGTTTGTTAACTGGAAGGGTGTTCCAGTTTCTAAGCATGATGGATTTTGTCAGGGCTCGCACAGAGCAGCCACTGCAGTGGTGAACCCTGTCAGCTGTTATGGAGTGAATCAAACGTTCTGCTGAGCAGCTGAGGGTCTGCCCTTTCAGAAGGGTGTCATCTCGCAGAGTCCACAGTTCTTCTTTTTTTCAGGAAAATTACTTCACTGGTTTAGCTGTCAAAGATTTAATATATAAGCTGTAAAAATAAGACATTTTCCACATTAATTAGCCTAAAGCAGAAATAAAATATTTTTGCCGTTATAGCAGTTCCCCATTGTTAGCCATATTTCAACATAACTGAAAGCTTGAACAGTGTTCAAAGACTTTTTTTTTTTGGTTCTGAGCAAAAGTACAACCATTTTAAAGAATCTCACGTAAAACACATAGCGTTATTTCTCTGGCTCAGTGATCCAATTTTTACGGTTTTATATTTAGGTGAACGGTACACACACACAAAACTTTTGGCAAGAAAAGAGCTAATGTATGTGTGGTACACTGTAAAATTTCACTGGATGGATGGATCTTTCCTCTTACATTACAGCTATGACTTCAACTATTATTCAAAATTATTGCTGTGATTTATAAACACAGAAATGGACAGGGTTATCATGAAAATTCAGTTTATTTATTCTTATTTTAAGTGGTTATTTTAGAAATTATCAGGTATAAACACCCAAAAGACCTGAATGGATGTAAATTCATCTGAAATGCTTTTATTTCTGAAATTAAACAAGGCAAGTCATCTCTGTCATTTTTTTTTCAGCTGTACGAACAGCTAAGCTGTGCTGCACAGGTCCAAGTTTCTGTCTTTAAAAACCCCACAGTAAGAGCATCACATTTTAAAAGAGGTGAAGTTTTAATGTAGATTTTCAGAATGTTAAGACTTGACATAAAATGGAAATCCTTTGATTTTCCTTTCATTTGCTTTTTTCTTTCTACCACACAGATGTACGTACTGTGAGAGTTGTTCCAAAGTAGCATGTCTGGATAAGTCAAAGCCACACAGCAACAGAAGTTGTATCTGCATTGGATACTGGGACGAAAGGGCTTAGTTCATTCTCTGTGCAATTCTGCAAGTGACAAGGTAGCCTTATGAAGCTGCAGTAATCAGACATAGCAGCTCAACAGGGTGTCCACAAGGCTACCTAAAGGAGACTTTGGCAGGTCTCAATGAATTTTGTAGTTGTTGCTCAAAGCACTGTTGTGGTCCATTGCAAAATAATGTGTGTCTGAAATACTCACAAGGCTGATACAGTGATTCGGGTTTTGGAAAACTGGGCTCACTGGAGGTAGAATCAGATATTCAGCTGTTATAAATCACTCTGGTTGTACTAGTGTCGATACTGATTTATACTCTACAAGGGTCTCATCATCTCCGTTTGTAAGAAGAGTGTTCCCGAAAGACATGATCCAAAGACCAATGAAGTCATTGGGAGGTTTTCCATTAGCTTCAGTGACTTTTAGATCAGTCCACAAGTATTTAATGTTAATCTATTTTTAAAAATCAAATACAGGTAACCTTGGAAGCAAGTACAAACACACATATATTTAGAAAAAGACATATCCAAAACATTAAACTTCAAATAAAACTTCAAACGAAAACCAGATTCAGAATCTCCAATAACTGAAGGCAATGAATTCCACAGATTATCACCGCTCTTACAGGCTGTGCTTTGCTCTCCCGCTGCACCTTTCTTCAGTTTCTATCTCCATGATGAACACATGCACCGGTACAGAATGCCACCATTACAATACAGAGAGAAGGGTTTATAGCAAAGACTTGGAGCTGGACAATTAATGAGATTAATTTTACCATTGTGATCTGAATCCATTGTGATCTATCCTGTTTCCATTTTTTCAGTGTTTTATGGATGACCACTGGAGGCCTGGAGTGATATGTTTCAAAGGCATATGAGTCTTTGTGAGCTGTTTAATTAACTTAATCTGCTGTTGCATACACTAGTGCCAACATCACAGAGTACCAGGGACGAGCGGTTCTTGGAAGACAAGAAGAGAGGTGCCATCCTTCTTAGCAACAATGCTGTTACCCTGTGCCAAAACGAGCTGCTTGTGGAACTACAGCATAAAACAAAACATAGGCACTGACCTCATGAATAAAAATACAGGTCATGAGGTCCTTCAGCATATAGCCCTGATAAACACATGGGCACTCTTGTCACTAGATTTCAGACATTTACTTCTGCCACATTTGGGGCCCCTTAATTCTCCCTTTTTCTTCCTCTGAGGAGACGTATTTAAAGTAACATTTCTAAGAAATCAAACCGTCTCAGCTATTAGCAAAAAAACCCTCTTTGTAATAAAAATGGTCTTATGACGATTTTGAAAAGTTATTTTTATTAATATTACAAAACATTTATAAAAAATGTACAACTTCATTAAAACCTTGACCCAGACATGGACATTTTATAGGCAGGAAAAAGTGACTCCTTCCATTTATGAAAAATAGATTCACAAGACAGGAAAAAACATTATTTTAGTCACAAAGCCAATCACATATGAAGAGTGAAATAGTACTGCTAATATCCAGGTTATAAAGTAATAAAAATTCTGACTTCATTCTAAAAAATAGATAACTGAAAATGCTTGACAAAGTTTTCTAGTCTGTGTCCAGCACAGGAGGAGAAACAATATGTGCAAAACTATTATAATAAATTATTTAAGGAAAATAATGAGACCTGGATTTTAAAGAGATACTTGAGTTTCAAATTATCAGAGATTAAGGGCTGATTTCTGACATCACGGAAGAAAATTCAACTTTGTTGAGGTTAGTGATTGTACAGGAGTCAGGAACAGTCCATCCTTGCCTCACCTTGTTATTTCTGCTATCACTGAGTAATGTCTCCTGGTTTAGAGAAAGATATTGTGGGTATTTTTGTTTGATTCATTTGCATTTTGATTATTTCAAACTGGCATTATTCTGAAGTAAAGATCTACAATGTTAGCATGTGAAAATGATGGAGTATAAACTTTTATAAAAATACTCTTACTGTACCGAGTAACCTGTTCAGCTACACTGAAGCTAACATCGTGTTTTAGCAACAAGTTCTTGTTGTTGTGTAAACAAATTCACATTGTCGATGGAAATCAGCACTGCTGGTGCTTTCCCTCCTTGGCATTCTTGTTTGGTTATGTTCAGCAGAGGGGGTCTGCTGCTGGCTCAGAAAACGCTGTGGGAAGCAGGTCCTGAGATAAGGCACACGGCAAATGGTGGGAGGAGATGCTACTGATGTCGCTGTGGCAGGCCAGGGCCGTCTGCCACTCCCCCGAAGACACTGCTAGCTCTTCTCCTTCCATTGGTGTTTTGAAGGTTGCTCGTAAGCTTTTTTCCTACTGTTTCCCACGCTGTTCCTGAATTTCCCTCTTCACCTTCAACCCCCATGTCTCTTTTACTGAAAACAGAAAAAAGTTGCCCCCTCAGTCAACTTACTGAGATGTGGATCCGAAATCCAGCACATTCCACGTGAATCTTTCCCTGGACATCTCTGGCTTTGGAAGAGGTTCTAGACACAATGAGAAAAAAATAGTATTCTAACCTTTGGGCCTTTCTGCTGTAATGTGAGAATGTGCCTTTTTCTTTTCCTTGAGCTCCCGTGTCTACAGTATCTGATGACAAATTGTTCTGTCATTAACTTAAATGGAAGAATTCCGTAACATTCAAGTGTAGGATGTAACCAGCATTTTGCAGTGTTTGACTGATGGGCATCTCTGGTGTTTTTCTCAGGAAGCGGGGGGAACGGTACTAAGCAGCAATGTACCTTTGCTGTCCTGTTTGGAAAATGAAAATCATCAGCTCAGCCATAATTTTTTTATGCTATTTTTGTCAGGTTCCACATGGGTCTGAGTTATTGGTAAAACTGTATATAGCTCTAGACAAAACGAGCTGTATTCCCAATCAGCTTCTGCTGTTGAGCCTTTTCTCTTGATTTCAGACTCAGCAGCATCACAGCAAATTGTTGAAAAAAAGTTAATTTTTTTTTCTTCTTTACCAGAATATGAGGGCATTGATTTCAGCTGTTAACAACCTTTTTGATGTGATTCTTACTTACCAAAGGTGCTGTCATAAAAATAAGACTTAGGGTCATGTTTAAATACACAGGAAAATCTGTCATGATCAAGTGAGCACACAGAGTATATTACCAAGGAAACATATTCTGAAATATTTGACTGTTCAACTTGAAATTATTGAACATGTTTTCAAAAGTTTCAGTACTCTGTGAAAAGAAGATCTGTGTATGGAAGTTTTAGTCTCAAAAACATTCCAAAAGTTGTAAAAACGAAGCTGAATTAGAAATAAATTACACAAACCCATCTGGGAGCCCGAGTTATACTGTCTGTTTCTTGGCGCTAAGTGTCTATTCTTGCTGGAGTGTGTCATAGTTTCTGTTAGGAAGTGTAAAAACCTGACCAGATGATGTCAGCACAGACAAGGTGGCTCCTGGCGGCAGATATTCAATGATGGCTGGGCTTGAGCACTGTGAAACACATTTAGCTAGTTGGCAGCGGGCGGTACTGTGTGACCTCTCCCTCCGGGTGTGTTAGCCCCAGCCAGCAGACCCTGGCACAGGGATGCCAGCACGAGCGTGGAAACGTACTTGGTTCAGGCAGAGACAGCTCCCTGCCCACTGCTGGCTCCTCTTCATGCTCCTCTGACTGGAGACTCCCCCCTGAAGGTTGCTTCCTGAATCAGTGAACGTTTTCCTCTGGAAGGAGCAAAAGAGATCAAAACAGGGGTTCCCAAAGGTTTCTTTCTGGAGGGTTATGTGGTAGCTGGGAAGACCGTGCTAAACACCAACTGCTCTCCAACACCCAGAGCCTTCCCCACTCCCTCTCTCCTCTGCTCCAGAACTCAAGAGACTGTATATAAAGCCGGTTGCCTGCTCTTTTTTTTTCTCCCAGCTGCTGTGACTCTGCTGGACTGTTGCCCAGACCTGGCGATGCCCGTGGAGCATTGCTGCAGCTCCTCGGGGTTAAGGTAAAGGCGCAAAATGAGTTGGGTCCTGGAGCATGCACTGGAGTCTCCAGGATCCACCAGGTGGGTCAGTGTCAGCCTCTGACCACCCAGAGACTCACCTAGATCCTGGCATGAGGACTGCAGCTCTCTTTTGGGAATCTTTGCACTAACCTCAGCTTGGGTTGCCATGCTGTCAATCCCTTATTTTTCAAAAAATGCATCTCTGTTCTTATGCAACAAATAAAACAAAGTGTTGTAAAACAAGGAAGCAGAAACCCACCGACAAACCAACAGACAAACCCAGGAGTGCTTTGCCAACGAGGCAGCTGGGCCTGTCTTTGGGATTTGCTGTTTGCAAGTCCCTTTGGGTGTAGTTTGAACTCCTCTCTTGACACCCTTGCTGTTCCTGGAAGAACTGTCTCAACTTCCCCCGCTGCTGAGGTGGGGATGTCAGCCTCGCTTTCTTCTTCTAGAGAGGAAAAGCAAATACCGACTGATGTTCCAGGTTTTTGCATTATCCTCTTTCCACTTGTCTCACCTGGAACCAGGCAGCATTGATGTTTTAAGATGTTTGACCTCTCTCTCGGGAGTTGCTCAAAGCCAGTGTCTTTCCTGTGTCTGAAAAAGAGCTGCTGGAAGTGTGTTGTTTTCCTTGCCCTCATTCTGTACCGTTGGTGCTGTTGGTGTCATCTGCCTCCCCGCAGCCCCAGTCTCTCCTCTAGGCCAAACTGGACATGTTACGGAGGTGACACAGGAAACGGTTTTCACCTTTTTGTCTTAAATGAATTTTTATTGCAGAAGGCTACACCTCAGGATGAGCTCAGAGGCTGCTGATGACTTCTGCTTCCTCGCGCTCATCCTCACACCTCCCACCGCCCTTTCGGCTTTGTCCGTTCACACCAACGCCTTTGGTCAGCTCGGGCTGTGGGACGCTGTGTGATGTGCTGCCCGGGAGGGGTAGGAGGGGAGAAGAAGCAGAGAAAAGTGGCCGACCAGGAGATAGGAGTCCTCTGGCAAGCCAGTGTGTGTCAGAGCATTCCTCTAGGCCAGCCAGCCGTCGGGAGATGGAAACAGTCTGACTGGCAGTGCACAGTCAAAGGGTGCGTGTGGCCTTGTCCCTGGTGGGCAGCAGAGACGCCTCGAGGGCCAGACCCGCCTGCAAGCTGGCTGAGCACAGGCCTTCCTCACAGCCCCAGAGGGAGAAGGTAATACTCCTTCTGGAATAAGGAAAAAGTTTCCCTTAATTCATGAAGCTGTTTTGAGTATGCGATACGATTGCTGAGTTAGTTACTTGGATCCCCCTCTTGCTCCGTTATTTGAATTTTCCGGAGAATGAGGCGCATGCCAGCAGCAAGGCACGTCGTTCCGGTCCCCCCTTCCCCTCTCCTCACACAGCTCCAGTGTTCTTCAGAGATGTGTGACTCGCTGTTCCTGCTGCCTGGCCGGGAATAACTGCTTCTGCCCCAAGGGCTTCGTTCTGCACTGAAAGGATCTTCCCCGAGCAGGGGGCTGCGCTCTAGAAAACAAGAGCATGTTCCAGTTACAACACACATTTGTTCCTGTATGAAGAGTATGAACTTCCTCAGAAGGCTGGTTCCGAGTAGCACTCCTCTTCCCCTGCCCGCTTCCCTCAGCCCCTGTGTTTATTTAGTGCTGTCCATTATTCAGTAGTTGGATATTTTCCATCAATGTTCCCCAGTGGCCTTGGCAGGGACAATTTTCTACAGCCCCTGTCCAGAAGGAAGGTTTTTTCCAGCTGCTCAGGTAACACAAAAACGTGTTCTTGAGAACGAACGCAGACGTCAGGCTACAGCCCTCAGTCAAAATGGACAGAGTCTAAATCTGATAGAGGAGGAGTGTTCGAGGACGCAGGTGGCTTAGGATTCACTGGTGGGTGGTTTGTGGCCCTGCTCCTGCACTGCTCTTTCCAACAGTCATGGCCATCCAATTTAAAATGCCCAATCTTTCTTTTTTTTTTTTCTATATGAAATAAAATCTCTACGTTATGTACAAGCAAGTTACATTTCTTTGCTCTTTATTTCCACTGGATTGCATAGGTCAGTCCTTTGTCTTGCCATTTCCCTTATGACATAAGCCATTGTCTCTGTGGTCCAGCTTCTGTGCTGATCCCAAACCCTTTTCTAGGCTGCAGACCAGCACACCTTGGCTGTCTGGTCTGGTCCCTTCGCTCAGTGTTACGGGTTTGTGATTCTCTGTTGTATTCCAACCGTTCTGTGACCCGCATTAGCAATGAGGCAGTTTTGTTCTAGGCTAGCTTGTACTGTCACGTCCCACACTCACAGATTTTCTTGTGGCTGGATGCCAGAGATGATTTTCTAAGCTTTTCCAACTTATTATTTCTATACAGCTATTTCAGTACAAGAAAAAAGTGCAGAGGGGAATTCTGTCTTCCTTGTATCCCCCAATTCTCCCATCGGGTAGGAAGCACTTAATGATCATTCTTTCTGGGGTTACTTCCTAATTTGAGCGTTTTCCCTAGATATTCTGATCGCGAGCAGTCACCTTTTGGGACTACCTGTGGATGTACTGTGCACACAGAACCTTGAGCACAGCCGTTACGCTGTGGAATTTAAGACACACCAAACTCAATATTTGGTAAAATACGGGAGAAAGACAAATCAGCCTTCAACTTCTCCATCAGTGTCGGCCTTGGAGTACAAAGAGAACTTCATTAATTGCTTGAGGAGTTGATAAAATAATAGTAGCAGGTATATTTGGACAGAAAGACACTTGCTACCACACTCTTATTTTCTGGGAACAGGAGTGTGGGGGCTGGGGTCAGTGTCATTTCACTCTATCTGTGTAAGGAAAGGAACAAAGAGCAATCTGACATTTTGTTGTTAAGCTGGCAGTAAGTTTCTGAGTTCTGGAAAGCCAGACATTCTTCTTAACTGAAGAATATTAAAGCAAGACAGCTTGAGCTCTGCTTCAGGCCCAGGAGTGTAAATCTGGAATAAGTTTACTGGTTTTGATGAGGATACTTTGGATTTACACCAGTGACTGAGAATAGAACTTGGCTTTGTACCTTATCCTTCTGGTGGTTGTGAAAAATATGATGCTAATACAGACGTACAGGTGATCACAGGGGTATTCTCGTACTGGTTCTACACTAACTTCCAGATGCAGGATTTAAGGCTGTGGAAAAACATCCAGCTTACAAAGAGCACCTTTGAGCGGCTCGGTAAAGAGGATCTGTAACGCTGGCGGGGCTCACACAGCTTTCCTCTGTAGGCTTTCTTGTACGGGCTGCTCCTCTCTTTCCTCATGAGAGGAGATTCAGAAAACATTGCTGTGTTTTATTTCTTTCTTTATCGAAGTTTATGGGTATAACGCACAAAAAACAGTTTTTGCAGAAAAAGTCTATGTGGAGCTGGAGGAACAAAAGGAGCCCGAATAGCTTTTGCTGTGATGCCTTTCCAGAGATGTCAGCGATGGGGCAGATCATCACAGACACCGGCATTATCAGCTCTGGAACTGCAGCATTGTCCTTTCCAACCCAGACTTGTTTTACTGCAGGTATCTGTTTTTCAGATGAGAATGTTGCACACACAATAAAGCTGCACAAGCCTTATGTGCTGCTTTGACAAGATCTCTTCTGTGAGACATGTATGGAAAGTTTTACAGTCACAAAGCTAGAACCAGTTCTAGCCTTCAAAGGTTAACCATTTTTTTTTCTTTCAGATTGTATTACATATTCTGGTGTGACTCCCCAGTTGTTTACTTGCTATAGTGCAAAGACTTCTTCAGCCACCCTTCTTGGCATGATAAAACCACAGATACTGTGCTTTAAAATGATGCACAGATGGGAAAGTTTCTACCAGGCATCAAAGCCATTAGGTTTGAGTTGCTTTTCCTATTGTTTGGTAATCGCTGAGAGGAAGTGGATCCCTCTGTGACCTGGCTAATTTGAAACGAAAGCCACAGAGTATTAAAAACAAATGGGAAGATGGAAAAGAAAGTTGCATTAGGATTTTCAAAGGGTTTTCAATCTCATGGACGTTCATTGTCACTGAGTGCCCAGTTGCCTCAGGCTGCGTTGGAAATCCCATCGTGAGAGCTGGAAAAAACAAACCCCCAGCTAACTCATGCCTCCAAACTTTAAAAAAAAAAAAAAAGAAGCTACAGTCACAGACTAAATAGAGCATGATTTGGGGCCATGCTGTGCTTCTGACACTGGCTTTAATTGGGCAAATATGTTCATGTGCTTTGTTTTTTCCTAGAGACAGAAATGAATCAATAGAAGTGTCATCGAGCAGCATACTTTGCTCTTTATTCACTTTGATAATCCCTGTCCTGAGCTGGAAACTGCTGCCAGTGTACTTAAAATGTAATGTCTCAATCACACAATCTCTTTAACTCAGTGAGATGATGTTCTTTAAATTTTAAAGGGATGATATGAGAAAACCCAAACACTTTTGGTGCTGGACATTCATGAAACACACTGTTTCTGGCTTTTTCCCATTTCTGAATACTTAACAGTTGAAACCAAGCAATGTTCCTGTCCAGTAAAGCACTTACTGTTTGCATAATATTTGAGGGACATGAGTGGCTTTATGAAATCAAACCACTGATGAGGTTAAAATAACTAGATAATGCTTTCAGATGCAGTCTAGCTTAGTTTACTCCAAACCAACAAATAGATCTCCAACTTTTTTATTGTTTGGTACTTCTTTCAAGCCTTAATTTTCCATTATTCTCTCAGTGCATGAGAAATTGGGGTAAGCCAATAGACTGACCTCACCAGCGTGGGCTTCTTTTGAGGCGGAGAACCACGTCTTGCTGTTGTAAAAGAAGTGCCTGAGCGTATCTCATTGGCATAATGAACAAGGCTTTTGTTGGTGCCATTAGAGATGATACGCTTAGTGGCGGCTGCTATCTGATGAAGAGTATGATAAGTCACACAGATGACACATCTGTTTTATATGACATTTCTGGAGAGTTATTTACATTAAAGTCCATTACCATTCTGGATTTTGTTTATATTTGTTGAGGCTTTCCCATGTGGGGTTGTTGGACATAATGCGTACAGAACCACCAGCACTGCCCAGAGACAGTAAAACACGTACAGCTTCCTGGGTGATCAAAGTGTGGCATGGGTGAAACCACAAACACAAATCAGCTCAGTGTGCTTGTCTGTTTGTTTGGGTTTTTTTTTTACACCAAACACTGCTATGAGCAGATTTGCTAGGACCCATCTCTGTCCTCTGCTGCCTAGGATTTGGTTTAACAGTTAAAGTATGATCTATTATCTCTTTTGATGCTAGCTATAACTGTGCTTTTNATTGGCATAATGAACAAGGCTTTTGTTGGTGCCATTAGAGATGATACGCTTAGTGGCGGCTGCTATCTGATGAAGAGTATGATAAGTCACACAGATGACACATCTGTTTTATATGACATTTCTGGAGAGTTATTTACATTAAAGTCCATTACCATTCTGGATTTTGTTTATATTTGTTGAGGCTTTCCCATGTGGGGTTGTTGGACATAATGCGTACAGAACCACCAGCACTGCCCAGAGACAGTAAAACACGTACAGCTTCCTGGGTGATCAAAGTGTGGCATGGGTGAAACCACAAACACAAATCAGCTCAGTGTGCTTGTCTGTTTGTTTGGGTTTTTTTTTTTTGTCTTTTATTCTGTTCATAGAAAAGATCCACAGGCTAGATCTAAGTATTACCCAGGCATTACTATTTTGTTTTGGTGTTCTCAATGTTTTTTGGGACATTAAGAGTTTTCACGAGTGGTTGCTGTGTTCTGGTAGTGGTAAGGCAGAAATATTGCTAGGGGCTGATGAAGCTCTTATTAACCTTCCTTGATCCTTCTATAGCAATGGTGCAAGACTGAAAGGTTTTATCACGGCTGCCCTGACGGGCAACTCTGTGGCTGCACACTAAGAAACCTGAGATACTCCAGTGGTGACAGTCTTAGGTCTACAAGGGAGTTGTAGACAAAAAAAAAAACAACCCACCAGTTTTTCTTCACAATCTTTATACCCAAATATTGTTCTATGCAGCTCAGGTAATTCTACTGTTTTCTTGTGTATTGGATATATGTTTAGTCAATGTTTTTTCTGTCAGTATAGACATTAAACACTGCACAGGGTAGCAGCTGGTGGGGCAATTAGTCGCTCTGCTGGCAATACAAGTTGCAATATGCCGATATTGTAATAAAGACTAATGGAATCAGAATGTAATCACCAGTAAAAATAGTCATGATTCTTAGCTGATCATCCACCAGTTAGACAGAAGAATGCATCATCAGCAAAACTCAACATATGTTCTACTTGCACTTAAAATACTACTGCTTATCATATAAGACTTGATGGGCCTTCTCCAAAATTCTTCAGTTAAAGCTTTGTCTCAGTAGCCTGGTAGAGTTCACGTTACTGTAAAAACACAGATCATACCAAATCCTTTTGTTTAGAAAATTACATTCAAGAAGAGAAAACTAAGTTTTGATACGGTGAACCTGCTTCCTTAGGAGACTGTCTACCCAGCTACTTTTAGTTTTAAAATATTTGTAACAGTCTCAGTATAAGGCATTTCAGAAATTCAGTAATGAAACAACAGTAAAATTAAAAAGACTGACCAGCACAAGTAATTAAGTATACTTAATTAATTTTACTGTTTATTTCCCAGGGTTTTTAATGGTCCAGAGAGACAGGCAAAAACCTTGAATCTACTGGGTTATATAAATGTTCAAGTAATTAATAAACTTTAAAGTGTATGCCTATTGCTATAGAAACAATTCTGTCACTTCTGAGTTTGCAGAGTATTTATGTCATCTCAAGCACTGACAAAACAGGAGAGCTTTTAATATCTTGTTGCTGAAAAACATTCTTAATTTCAAAGTCCAGATTTGTTATCTTTTCACACTGCACAGCTGACATGGGTCAAGGTTTTGAAATCCATGGTTTGACATGCAGTGCTTTAAATGTCCCTGGAGCATGGAAAGACCTGTGTGATTGAATCGTTGACCCCTTTCACATGTGTCTTTCCAACACAGATCTTACACTGCATCAGCAAAGCCTAGGCTGGCAGTCATGACTAGGCTGGTAGGAGGCTTTTCTTCTTTTTTCTTGCTGCTTCTCTTCTTTACTGCTCCATGCGTAGCCCCATTGATTCATTCTCCTCTTCTGTCTCACAAACAGCCAAGACAAAACAAAGAAAAGAAACAAATCTTGTGACACATGTAACTAAGAAGGCTGATTGGACTTTTAACCTCATTTATTTATATTTTTACTTGGTAAATCCTTCACAGCAGGAACCATCTCCTCCCAAGTTTGTATAAAATGCAACCCTGGAGGGGGCCTTTGGGAACGACTGCCATCAATCCTAAAATAACAAGTGCTGAGATTGATCCAGAATGGTGTGTTTGCAGAGCATATGCTCTGTATAGTGCAAGTTTCCAAACTTTCTGTGGTTAACACTGTGAAAAGAGAAATATTTCCACCTCTTATACGACTAGACAAAGATTTCTAAATGGCTGTCGTTAGAGCTGTTAGACAGATTTCACAGCTCTCAATATGTGATGCAATGAAACTGAACCATGCTACAGCTTCAAATCTCCAGCTGCATTTCTATATGGATCTGAGAAGCCCCCTGTTTCCTGATGGTCTGAACAGGTTTCTGACGTCTAACTTGTTCTTGAAGATGTACATAGGGTAGATAAGTATAGAAGTGCCATAACAAGTTTTGTATTTTAAACTGACTATACCAATATACAAAAGTTATTATATGACATAGACCAATCGCTGTTGCATAACTTATGTTAATTTTCTGAATCTTCTCTTCAACTTGCATTTCTTCTGCTAAGTCTTCCCTTTCAGGCTTTCTGTAGATTTGGCGGCTGTTGTACCCACTTGTGACAAGTCACGCCCCTTTCAGACAGCGGTAGCTTGTAAGGAAAGCTACCCAGCATGACACCCAGGATTTACCCCAGTAAACGGTGTGAGCTGCAGCCCTTTCTCTGCCAGGGGGTGGCCAAAGTCTCTCCCACAATTTGCCGACAGCCACGGCAGGGCTTGCAAGGGTTGCTGCATGGGACAAAACAATGGGCGTGAGACCCATTGCCAGACAACAGAGATGAGTGTTCATGACTCAGTGGCTGCCCGTGGCGCAGCATGCGGCCTTCTGGTCTGTGTTCTCCCCCTCTGCCTCCTGCTGTGCCTGGTTTTTCCATCTTGATCTCTTGCCTGTTGTTGTGCTCCCAGCTTCGGTTGCCATTCTGTTGATTTGGCTGCAGTCAGAAGAGTTTATGACTGTCTTATGCGAGCCCTGGGACACAGCTTTGTTGGTGTGAATAATTCTCCCTCTAAGTCCCCTAATTGCTGCTAATATTTGTTTTGTTTTCATAACAGCTCCGAGCCAGATTTTCCATGAGGAGGTTACCAATAACGCTGCATCCCCTGAGGAATTTGTGTGCACGCTCTCCTGCTGTGTCAATTTTTTACTCATTCTTGGTAAACAGATCTTGTATGGGACAAGCATGGCCTGAAAGATGCCATGTGGTACACTGGTGCTCCTCTGGGTTTTAGGAAGATGCACGGCCAGTTGAACTCACTCCCACATCTGTGACGGCCGGTGGTACCAGATTCCCCTCACACACAGTCTCCCCTGCATGAGCAGCCAAAATCAAGCTGCTTCAAGGTACAGGCCAGATTAAGATAGTGCGGTTTGATTTCCTATCCAGCACTTAGCTCCCCACATTATCCTCATGGATTGCTCCAAACTGCCAGTCCAACCATGTGATCCACTGTGCAGCCAGCTGGCGGGAGTACAGTCAGAGCCTGGTCAATATTTGGAAAGAAGTACGCATGCTGCCTGATTTCAGCTGAAATAATGGAATATCCATAAACGCAACACAACTTTTGAAGAGGTTGAGCAGCTAGTCATTTGCCAAGCTTGTTAGCAATGACCTTAGTCTATCCATCAAACAAACTGAAGTGCTTCTACAAAAGGAAATCAGAAAACAAGGTCATGCAGAACTGTCTTGAGCACCTTGCCGTTTGTCCCAAACCTGAGCTTTGCCTCTCACAAGCCAATTTCTCAACAAAAGCAGCAAAAACTGGGGGAAAAGGACATGAGTATGAACTGGCTGCAGGACAGAATGTATGTATTTCTACAAAGACTTCTCTCCAACTGTTTAGTGAGGCTTAGGTCCTCAATTTCCTTCTACATTTCTGTCTGACCTTTTGGAGCCCAGTGACTTGGGCAGTTTGGGCAACAGCAGACTTGTGCTAGAAGGAAAAACAGAAGTAGAAAAAAAAAACATTCAAAGGAAGGAAGGATCACTCACTTTTGCTGCCTGATTTCCTCTTGTTTATTTAAGAATTCACAGAAGTGCACTTTCATTTCTATTTTACTTTGGAGTTTGAGTTTGGTTCATTTGCTTTTGTAGGAGAGCTTTCAAAAAATGCTGAACTTAACTTTCACAGCAGAACTGAGCTTTGTGAGTGTGAGGCTTTTAGTGTTATTTTCCTATTCGGTCATACAGGAAGTTATCCAGGAAGCTGCAACCAAGCCAGACGATATTATGTAAATATGACAAAATATTAATAAATTCTATAGAACGGTGAAATGGGATCTCATGACCCTAGGTCAGCAATAGAAGGAAGTTCTATTTCATTCAATACTTAATTCCATGGAAAAAATAATGTTTGATCTACCTCCATCAATCAACTAGGGACAAAATGTTCCTGGTTGTGCATGTTAGACATATAGTGATCCTAGGACGTGAAAAATAATAACTCAGAGAACTGAAAGTAACGTGGACAATGTGTGGTAAGGTACTGTGTAATCTGCCAGTGAGCAGCTACATCCGACATGAATCTGCATCTCACCTCTTGTCCCACTTTTATGTTTATGAACATGTGTCTGTCCTCCACCAGGCTCTGGACAGCAGGAGGCTACTCCTGTCGTATGCAACAAATCACACTACCTTAACACTGGATGTGAGTGGATTTGCAGAATGAAACCACAGGCACTGAGGTCCTGCTGCCCACGCTCTGTGCTTTTCAGCGGCATTTACTCTGGAGTAATTCTAGTTTGTGTTCTTGTGCTCTTGGACCATAGTGGTTGGAACATAGAATCAGAGTTGTAGAATGTTTTGGGTTGGAAGGCACTTTTGAAGATCATCTAGTCTAACTCCCCTGCAGATTGGACTTTAGGGGAATTTTTTTCTTTTCAATAATTTTTTTCAGTGCAGCTTGTGCTTTGGTACCACCTCACAAGATGAAACCAAGCATGGTAGTGGGAGATGACCCAAAGACTCATGCAGCAGTAGGGTCCAGTAAATTCACAAGACCATTGAAAAAGTTCATACTCGGACAGAAGATATGCCAAACTGATTCCTAGCAAGGCTTCACTGCCTGGACATCAGAGAAACCATGAACACCAGATCCAGAAGCCAGCAGCAAATTAGAAAAACAATGTGGATAGCTTACATGATTTTGTACGGTGAACAAAAAGATATCACATATCTTGCTAGTGCAGATATCTTGGGACAAAAAATACACCTAGGCTAATTTATAGCAGTATTAATTCCATATTCTAATTTATTTCTTATTTTTCTAGTTAATAAAATGGAAAACCACTTGGCTTCCCTGCACCTTCATAGCCTGCCTTGCTCTTGTCTTTGTAGAGGAGATCCCTTGTCTATAAAGACAAGAGAGGAGCTGGTAGAAAGACTGGAGCAGTAAAAAGGAAAAAGTTACTTTCAAACACCACCGTGAGCTACATGGACTGCTGTTCTACTGTGGATACCTCTTGACCTGGTCTTATGAACTGCAAAGAGCAGGAAAGGGAGGCTGCAGACATCAGGTCTGAGCACTGCCGAGCAGGTGCTGTGCAGGGAAAGGTGCAACAGCTCCTGGCTCATTTTCTTGTAGTAGATATCTTGTGCTTTCAATGCCACAGTCACTTATCTTGCCCCTTAACTAATTTCTAAGCAATATATATTAATCAGACTGCTACATAGTCGGAAATTACTTCATGAGTTATTTGAGCAACTGGATGAGACCCAGCCCAGCTCTCATGACCTCGATGCAAGGCTTTTACCACTTGCATCTGTGACCTGGGTATCACTCACTTCTCTAAATACAAACAGGTCATGCTGTTAAATTACCTCATCACTTTCATATCAATATGGGATTTATTTATAAAGAACTATATAAACATAAATGCTGTAACACGGTTGCGAAACATAGTGAAAAATAAAAGAGGGATGAATGTCTTTCAGTAAATACACTTACTTTAATTCCTGACTCAGGCTTAATTCTCACCATGATCTTGTTATAATAAATTTAAAGAAAGTAAGATTACAGTGATAAAACGACATCTCTCACCAATGAGTATGTAGTGGACACATGTAAACAGTTAGGCTGTCTGCCTGCTCTGCCAGCTAAAAAACACCTCAGCTTAATTTTTCACTGTTCTTTACAAAACTGTCTTTGAAGTTTGATCTGAAACAGTGCTGTAACACAACAATGTCTCAGGCTTCCCTGCCCAAACCAAATAATCCAATTAGAAGGAAAACAAACAATTCTATTATTCCCATGATTAATACTAATTTTTCCCTGAAACCTGCATTCAGGAGATCTCTTCTGTCATAAATCCTTTGTTGATATGCATCTAAGTTGCTTGAGGTAAAAGATTTCTCAATTACAGCAACCCAGAACTATTAAAAATTAAAAGGTTTTTGTCAGAAAACATAATTTCATTGAAAGCACTGATTTTGCAATACCAATTGGATCTCAGTGTTCTAGTATACCTCTAGCGACCATTGGCTGTGAAATATCTCTATATGTAGATGGTAGAACAGAAGAGAGTAGAGTAGAGTAGAGTAGAGTAAAATCCAATAGGGTAGAATATAATGGATAGGATAGGATGGGATGGGATGGGATGGGATAGGATGGGATGGAATGGAATGGAATGGAATGGAATTGAAGTGAAGGGAATGGGCCTCTTTCCGTTAGAAGGGACCTACAATGATAATCTAGTCCAACTGTCTGACCACTTTATAGCTGCCGAAACGTTAAAGCATGTTATTAAGGGCATTGTCCAAATGCTTCTCTAACATTGACAGGTTTGGGGCATTGACCACCTCTCTAGGAAGCCTGTTCCAGTGCTTGACCACCCTCTTGGTGAAGAAATGCTTCCTAACATCCAGTCTAAACCTCCCCTGGTGCAGCTTTGAACCATTCCCATGTGTCCTGTCACCGGATACCAGGGAGTTCAGCACCTCCCTCTCCACTTCCCCTCCCCAGGAAGCTGTAGAGAGAAATGAGGTCACCCCTCAGCCTTCTTCTCTCCAAACTAGACAAACCAATGAAAATGTAGAGATTAGGAAAAAAAAATCAGAAAAATTAAAGGAAAAGAAAATGACACTATTTGTTGTGTCTTTCCCTTGAGGTAACAGATTATCATCAGATGATGCCGAAAGTGCAAAAAGTTCAAATGTGATATGTAGGTGTGTGGGGGGGTCCTTGTGCATGCCTCTTGTTCCTGAGTGCTTGGTGATCCTTTTGCATTCTTGTGAAACTAGTTCTCCTTTCCAAACCTACTGCTCTAATTTCACTCTTCCCTTGCTACTAACCACTTTCCATTAACACCAATGGAAACAAAGTTGCAGGTTTGTTTTATTTTTTCGTATCTGAAAACCAGAGCTTTCACAGGCCCATCGTGTGTAATTTTTAGCCTTTTTATTAATCCATTAAGCAATAAAGCCTAGAAGAATAAGTTCATGAAAAAGAACAGCTTTTCCAACATTTTCCTTATGAAAACTGCAGTTTAAAAGTACGAGTAGACATCCCCCAGCAAACTGTGTATTTTCATTTTTTTTTACAATTCCATGAAATCCCTAAGTGTGTAAGTTGTGACTAAAGCTGAATCTGTAACCAGCTCCAGTTTTCCTCTGAGGCTCCACGAGGATGAGGATGCCTTACGTCTGACCAGGAAATGAGCAGAAACTTGAATGTGCAAGTGGCACCTGGTAGGGTTACATGCCTGTTTCTTGATTCTATAACGAAAATGAGATGTCAGCTTCCGTATCACTTTGATATCATTAAAAATTGCGTTGTAAATCTTTTAAAGTTTACTGTTTAGGTGTGCCAGCAGTAAATGTCTCATAAATACTATGTCAGACTAGCAGAATAGACCAAGTTAGTAGATTCAGTGAGTCGTTAATTTTTTTTAATATTTCTAAATATTGTCCAAAAAATACAGATTCATGCAAAGTAGATAAGCACATGTAAATATTCCAGCCATTTGGTGTTGATGAACTGCTAAGCCTACTGCAGCCCCAGCAAAAAAATGGCTTTGGATGGTTCTGGTTATCAACTCAAGATCATGCCGTCATTCGGATGGGAGTTTAGGCCGATCAGCTGCTGGTCATCCACTTATGAGTGACAAGCTTCTTTTCAAAATATTAATCTCATTTAGCCAAATAATCATGTATAAAAATAACACTGCTGTTTGAAATAGTAAACGTAGTATGATTTTCAGTTTCCAAAGATGTAGATTTTTTGTGTGTGGAATGTAAAACGCATTCTGAGATGGTAATATTCAGTGTTTTTACACGGAAGCATCATTCTTTCCTCCTGTGGTTTGTTGCCTCAGTGGTGGTGTGTATCTATAGCACCTCCAGTTAGCTGTAATCCCGGTACGCCTGCTTTTAAAAATGTCTGTGAAAACCCACGTTACTGGGAAAAGCAAACTTCTTAAAAGGTGGTGGTGAATAACCAAACCGTCTTTCACACAAAACCCTGTGCTGTAAGTCTAAATAAGAGAAATGTGTCCTTCCTGCAGTGTTCTGGTCCACGAGCTCATGCCAGCGATTTGGAATAGCATTTCCTCACATCTGCTCCTGCCTTTTCTGTTTGCCAGAAAATTTGGAAGAAATTGTTTGAAACCACTTAAAGACATGTATTCTTTTTAGAAAAACAAAACAAAACAAGACAAGACAAAAATAAACCTTTTTAGCATTAATGGTCTATTTAAACACGACACGGTCTGTCATAACCCAAACTGCAGTCTGGTTTTCCTGTGATTTGTCGTATACCACTGTAATTTTTTTCCTTGGAAGCATAGCTTGCAAATAAGTGATTTTCACGGGCAAAGGTAGTTGTCATGGTAAATAACAGGAAAATCATGGAGAAAAACCACAATGGTTGGCTTTTTAAAAAAGGGTGAAAACCGCAGTCCCCTAAACCTGCACAGAAATTTTAATTAAGGTATTGGTCCCAAAGACGAGAATAATCAAATCAAAAACCCTTGGTTGCACAAGGAAAATATTTAGACTCATGTGATGGCAGTAAACAAACAATATTAAATAATTGTAACAATTTGTTCTGTTTTTTTGAGTTACACTTAATACCTTATTGTTATAATAACTCTCCGTTTACAGCTTCTTTGCTGCAGTTCCCTGAGCTACAAAGACCCTCTGCATTTCTGTGCACTGGCCCTTTCACCACCTAATACGAGGCTGGACTGACTCCCCTCACTCCTTTATTTCATACAGCATTTCCCCCACTGTCTAGTACACAGTAAGGACCTTAGTACATGCTAAGGACTGTGTATTAGGGCTGATTTCCAGCATGTATTTGTATTTTCAGTTGTCTTGAGACAGATGTCTGTTCAGAGTATCAGATCCTGGAATTCAACTGTTGTAATCCAAAATTCTTGTTCTATACAGAGAACTCCCACACTAACTTGTAGGTTGAGATGTATATTTGGTGACATGGATCCCACCTGGAGGCTGGATTTGCTGCCAGGTCGTATTTGTGACTCTGGAATAGGTAAGGAAAATAGACTTTGGGAGCACCGGGCTGGGATTAGGGACTCTGGAGTGATCTGTAATCCCTTGGGGTTGCCGCAAGGAAATGTGATTCCAGGAGGAACATTCATCAGAGACAAAAGTGGTCGTTTACCTAGCAGACATTTCACTTGAATAGGATTAATCTAAAGTTTGTTCTGCACAGAGGCATCTCTCATCAAAATGCTGATAACTATTCAGGGGATGCCTCCACCTGCTCATGGGGAGGCATTATGAAATGAGAATTTTCTGAGTATTTTATCATTGATGTCATTATGTGGTAAAACTCCCCTATCACTCTGGAAATAAAAAAAAGGTATTTCTTGGGGATGTAAAAAATCAAGTGGCCACTTCCAGTAGCAGAAAAAGAAAAACCAGCCTTTGGAGCCAATTTCAGCACTTTACAGAACCAAGTCATAATAGTTGAACTTTGGCAATTGACTGCATCATGTTTCTTTTTTTTTTTTTTTTATATTCTGTGGCAGAATATGTGAGGATGTTTGCAAGAAATTTGTAAGAATTTTGCAAGCCATCTCTTCAGGTTTCATAGGGAGCACGATGGAGAATATCTCATGGTGTCTAGAAGCAGCTGAGCTAATACTGCGCGTTGGTATTCTGCTTTTGCTGTGCTCCTTTTCCATCAGGTGTTTCTTTTTGATATAGAGAAACAGAAACAGACATTTAACGGCTCATTCCTATGGAGGTTTGCAGCATTACTTTGCATCTGTGAAAGGAAGAACGACAGCTACGATATGATTTATTGATGTACTTCTCAGCAGGGCTGATCAGGAGAGACTGTGCTGGGAATCACTCGTCAGACATCTGGCATTTCCTTCCTTCTGGGCTGCCAGTATATTTCTATTTGCTCATTAGCTGGCTACCTGTATGACATATATTGGTGGTTTCAATCCTGTTTCTGTTGTGTGGGAACGTCCCTGTATCTGGATCTCTATCTGACTCTGCTTCAACTGGTTCAGATGAAGCTGAAGACTTGAGTGGCTGGGTAAAATTAGTTTCTTTCTCCCACTAAGACTAGCCCCTGTCTGTCAGAGATGAGCATACCTGGGAGACCAGCTATTTGTATCATCCTGGACAGAGATGCTGGAGAACATGGCCCATCTGGAGTTCTGGTACGATCAACAGAAAAATGCCATATGAGCCTTATTTCGGAAATACTTTTCCTGAGACCTAAAAGAGCTGAACTTATTGTTGCTTAACTAGTCTTACAGAAACACCAAGCTACTTTGCCCATCACACAAAGGCCAGTAGAAGTCTTACAGAATGAGTACAGGATGCACAGCAGAAAACTTTGCCAGCTTTGTCAGTGAAGGCAAAGTGTTCTTCCTCCTGAGCAAAACATCCAGGAAGAATCCTAAAAAAACCTAGAATCTATTTTTAATACATACTATGTGTGACCTCAAAGCATGTATTCATTATGGCCTCATCAGGACAAGATCTGTGTTCTTCCCGTTATCTCCATTGTATGCGAATGGAGAGCGTAGGACACCTCTGTCTCTTATGTGTTGGAGAGATTCTTGAAGAGATTCTCAGAGAGAAGGCACGGTTAGAAGCAGGTCCGATAATTCCAGGGTATAAAAATGGAAGCATTAGATGGTCTCAAATTGCCATTAAAAATATTTTCTTGACTTGCTTTTCCAGCTGGCTTAGATTCTTTGTTTCAGCTCTGTGGAAATAAGCTTCATCTTGACCCTGAATGCATTGATGAGTTCCCGGTCCATTTGTTATTACAAATGGTTGGTTTTTAGAGGAAAAACAGCGACAAGGAGAAATGTCACAGAAATGTTATCATAACTGTGGTAGACCATGGGAAATCCAGGTTTGGGTGAAAGTTTAACCTTTTGCTTTCACTGCGAGGTGGGAGCATTCCGGTTCCACTGACTCCCGTTATTTTCACATTTCTTTAAAAAGCCCCTCTGTGGTCTGTAATAAATTCTGTGGGTTTCCAAAACCACCGATGTGGACGATGTGTGCTGTTTTTCCTGGTGTTTCATCAGGCTCATTGTTAACATTGAACATATCAAGGGAACAGCCAAAACAAAGTGAACTGTAAGAGCTGTGGAGATGCATGGCTGTTGTAAAAAAAACCCTATGTATCTGTGTTTTTTTAAAGCTATTAAGCTTTTTTCTCCCCTTGCATTCCTGAAGTGATGAAAACATGGTGTGAAATACCACAAGCCAAGAGATTATAGCAGAATCTTGAAAGGCAGCAGAAATGTGCTTAAGATGCTCAAAAAATTGAAAACTGCGACCGTAGCTGATCCCCCAGTACAAAAGAGTTACTGGGGAGCTGAAGCAAACACAACCACCGAGGTGGCTGGAGTGCTGGAAACATGGCACGAGAGGAGCAGCAGTTTGTTCAGCCGTAGGAGAGAAGAACATCAATGGGCCTGAAATCCTCCCGGCCAGACTCGCCCCAGAGGTGTGCGGTGAAGATGCAAGAGGCAGAGGTCACAAGCTGCAGCAAGGGAAATTCCTCTGAGATAAAAGATAAAAGAGAAAAAAAGAAGATGGTCCGAAAGTCATCTGGTCCCACTCCTTGCTCATAGCAGAATTTTCTCAAAGTTAGATGAGGTAGCCATGTCCAATCACTTTTTGAAAATGTCCAAGCGTGGCATCGTGACCACAATTTATTAAATATTTTGTGAGTAATCTAAATGATTCTAAAGCTTTAGAATTATTTTCAAAAATATACATAAATAGCACATTGGATAAATTTTGTACAAACCAGTGACTTTTAAAAATTATCTGCTGGTACAATAATGTATTTTTTTACTGTCAAAAATTTTCTGAATAATAGAGAATTAAAAATTATCAAAAAAGCTGAACATATTTCTTTATTAAGCAGTAAGGTTTAAATAGTCAGTAAGGCTACAACACTATGAAAAAAAAGAAACAAAAATATTTCAAGTAGGAATTGGAGAAATTCTTTAAGTTTTTAAAATGAGGGATTTTGTTTAAATGACTCTTGTAATAAATATATACATTAATTTTCTTTAGAAATCAGTGCATCCAAGCCAGGATGCCAATCAAACCCACATGCGAGTTATTTAAGTACAGTTAGAGATGTACTTTTGGAAACTGCTGAAGTTTAATTTTAATGCCAATGGGCTCTGACATGAAACGGGTTATTTTAAACTCTTTTGTGAATGTTCCCCATGTTGCTCACTGGGGCTGGGCCTATCTGGGGGGAACCCGGAGGAGAAGGACAGTGGAACTTCCTGTTGGTTGGACTCAGCAGTGGCTCAGGGGAGACCTTGTTGCTCTCTATAACTTCCTGAAGGGAGGTTGTGGTGAGCTAGGGGTCGGCCTTTTCTCTCGTGTAGACAGTGATAGAACTAGAGGCAATGGTTTCAAATTGCGCCAGGGGAGATTCAGGCTGGACATTAGGAAATATTACTTCTCGGGAAGGGTAGTCAGGCACTGGAATGCACTGCCCAGGGAGGTGGTGGAGTCACTGACCATGGGGGTGTTCAAGAAACATCTGGATGTCGTGTTGAGGGATATGATTTAGTTGGGAAGTATTGGATATGGTTGGACTGGATGATCCTCTAGGTCTTTTCCAACCTTATAATTCTGTGATTCTGTGAAGGACAGCAGTGGCCAGAAAGGTGAGTCTGTACCATTCCTGTGCACAGCAACACCCACTGTGAGACTTTGTCGTGAGGTGATATGTTTCATAATTCTGAACACGCTCTGGGAGTAAATTGTTTTGATATTGTCAATCCCAATGAATTTACAATTTTTTTTCCAGGGACAAAAAATATAAATCTCACAATAGAAATGATGCCATTCTGAGGATCAGTCTCCCTCTGCCAGTAAAACAAAACTATAAAGATCCTAAAAGTCATGATTTTTTTTATAAATGTTACTCTTCTAAGAAGTTTTAACCTAAAAGCATGAAAAAGCTGTAGTGTGATGGGGAAAAAAGAATAAAGAACAATCTTTTTTCCTCCAGGCAGCTTCTGAGTTAGAAATAGACTGTTAATTTAAATTAAAAGAAGGATGCAAATAAGCGTTGTGCCTAACTCCATCTGGAACTTCATCTCATACTGTAGACACATTTTTTGAAATGTCTGCCGTAATATGTTGATTAGGTGGATTTAAAAAACTCTGAGAAACAATATTCTGAGTCAACAATGTCCTAATTCATAAATACCAATCATCCAAGGAGTTCTCTGAGATTCTAACTGAGGAGTTCACTTCTTAAGGAGAGGCTGCTACAGGGAGACAAACCTGTTTGTCATGAAATAATTTTGGTTTTTTCCCACTAGTTATAATTATTGTAATTTCCTGCTGGGCAGATAGCGCAATATTCATATACAAACGAAGTTAGGGGCAGGATGGAGGGGATGAGGACAAAAAAATAAAGTCAGCTTGATGTTCTTCCCACTGACAAAGCCCAATTGCTTACCTAGCCCTTGGATTGTTCTCTCTAATTTAACTCAACAGTTCTATTGATGCCAATGGAAATTCCAAAGGTACAATGAAGACAGAATGCAGCTTATTGTCATTTTGCAGCATAACAAAATATAAGCCAGCCATTTGCAGAATATTTCTAATTGCAATCATTGCAGAACACATCATTCTTGATAAGTTTTCACAAATATTAAGGTAGGAGTCACCCAAACTGGTAAACAGAATTCAATGCAAAATAATGTAAATTCGTATTCCTAAAGTTTTGAAAGCATAGGCTCTCTGCTTCTCTGTATTTGCCAAGAATTGTCAGATGAATGGTGTATGTTATCCCTGCTGATGATGTCACCATTTTACTTTTTTTATGTGCCTACATTAATCATTTTGTTTATAAGGTGGTTTTCAAAAAACCAAAAAACAAGTCAAGCTGTGTCCTTAAAAATGATCCAAGAAGATAAAACAAATGGGCACAGCTGATACTAAATAGTTATAAAAAATGACATTATCATTTAATAATCAGTTTAAGTGGTTTTAACTGATTGCTGTGCCAGTTAATATGTCTGTGCCTGGACCTCTTATAACATAAAAAACTGTAGTGGGAAAGGTAAATCATTTATATATGTCTGTTTCCAGCCAAACTTAATCCAAAATCCAGAAACGAGACAGATTTTGATCTCACTGTGACCCTGACTGTGAATGCACGTAGGCTGATTTCTTGGAAGTTCTTTTCAATTGTCTTTTTGGTATGTAGCAAAGGAGTGCTGGATAAAAATAAATAAATTCTGAACTTCAGGTTTTGACTCACTCCCTTTGCTGTAGCTGTGTTCTGCTGTTCAGTGGCACTGCGTCTATCAGAAATTTTTTAACCTCCCAATAAGACCTGCTGAACGTAACCATGTCCAGACTCGCAGGTGAGTTGGCTGTTCAGCAAAAATAAAAGGTAAATGTATAAATATAAAAGTAACCTGTTTTCTGCCACAGTAGACTGAGTAGAACTCCTTTTTGAGCCCCAGGCTGATGCTGAGTACATCACAAGGCAGATCCATTGATCTGGCGCAGGGGAGGTTGTAACCATCAGTAGATGATGTGAGTCCCGACTGAGCAAACCTCAGTGAAACTATTGGGACTTTTTTCCTAAATTTATACTTGTCCGGATTTGCTGTTGCTGGCATTGTGTGCCAGCCCTGCTCTGCATGCACCAGCTGCTGTGGTGGAATTAACGCAGCTCATCTCTGCATCTACTCAACTTCTGAGCAACGCCAACGTTGATCGCTGAGTGAAGATGGCACACGCGGCTCAAGGTTTCCAAAGAATTTGCAACAAAACAATTTGCTTGCAAGTGTGTACCCTGAATGAGTCCCTTTCCTTTATGGGAGCGGTGTACCCCATGATCACAGACACCTGGGACTCATGGTGAGTTTTTACAAACATACCTGGTGATAGTGATTATCCCTGGCTAGGCAATGTCCTGAAGAATCTGTTCTATTAGGAGCTGGACTAGATGAGCTTCATTCCAACCTCAACTTTTCTCTGATCCCGTGATTCTCTTATTATTAATTGTCCTAAGTTATAATTACACACGTTGACTGTTTTTGAGGAGGCACATGCAAACATTCAGTGCTCATGGGTGTGCAGATCTGCGTGTGTGCAGGCACAGCTCTGTGATCCATGGAGCCCAGGAGAGACACCAGTCCCCATCATCTCCCGCTAGGCTACCGCAGCGCTGGCATCCCTGGAGATGTGAACAGGGGTATTGCTGTAAGAGGGAGAGTTACCAAAAGGGCGAATGGGGCCGGTGAGTTATCCTTGGAGGGGGGAACTTCGTGGCTATGGGAACCTGTGGTTTCTGGCATTGTCGGGGGGCTTTCCCCTGCAGTTTGCACACCGGAGGAGGCTGAGTGTCCTGCTGCTTGGACAGACTCCCCCATGCCAGGCGGAGGGCCAGCTTCCCCATCCACACTGGGCATGATTCCTGCTTCTTCATCGATATGTGATGACGATGGAAATGATGAGTCAATACATAGATGCCAGAAGAATTTTTGTCCACATCCAAATAAAAATGAACTTAATCTAGCTGCCTTCTGGCTGTGGCTCGTTAAAAGTAAGCTGTACTGAACATTCAAAAGTGTTTAGCAATGTCAAAATTTAATTACTGTGTAGTGGGAACGAAACTATGTAAGTAAATTGCACAATTTTCAGGGAAAGTCAGCCTCTGGATGGTGTGCTGTTAGGGACTGGGTGATCTCTGGCATTTACAGTGGAAAGAGCAAAGCATTACAGAATGGAAAATAAAGCCTGTGCTGAGCATGGGCAAAGGTACAGCGTTAAGCAGACAGACACTGAAAGAGATAATTATGCTGAACTCATGTTTCTAGCCACAAGGGTGAACTTTCTCCAAAACACTGCGATGGCGGCAAGATCCCTGAGCCCCAGCATTCCTTTGTTGTTTAGTAAATCACTGCAAAGTCTATCGCACAGTGTGCCCGTCAGCCTTTGCTGGTGCTTTGTCCTCCCAGGGAACAACAGCCTCGTTGCTGCAGCTGAGATCAAACAGCAGCTGCAACCTGAAACAGAAGAAAGGATAAGACAACAACCTTTTGAAAAATTAGTAAACTTCCTATGCCAACCTGTAAGGATGCTCTGTGTGTCCAAACCAAGACACCACAGATTAATAGGCAGGTAAGGGTTTTGGTCTGACATATTTTGATGATTTGTGTCAGCTCTGCATCCCAGCTCCCTAGTTAATTTGAAAATGTTTACTCCTCACTTTTTCTCAAATGACTCTTTTGCCTCCAAAGTGCCGTGCCCACTGTTGAGGAAGGAGCTCGTGGCTCAGGAGCACTTCGGGAGTCCTACAGCTGTTTGTTTTGTGACTTGTTCTCTTCTGCTTCTATTGATCCCTAAAGTCAGGCGGTCAGAGCATAATATCGTCTCCTTGGAGGACATGAGAAAATAGTAACATACAGTGCAAGTCCATACGGCTGGTCAGAAATGACTTTGAATTTGTTTTACATATTATTCTATAATTGATTCAGGATGGTATCTGACTGTTGCTGCTTGCATACAAAAAAGTGAAAATGCAGATGTACTGAATTTTGTAGAAATATTAGGAAAACATTGCTTTCAGCTCAAGGATTAAATGAGTTAATAGCTTCGTGTTAAAGAATTCTTTTTACTGTCAGGTTGTGTGAACTCATTATCTAGCCCAGTTAAAGAATATTTCAGGCCAACGTGTCTTGTTATTTGAATTAGGCTTCATGATGAAGGTACTTTTCCGACGTGTTACGCATAGTCAGAGCAGTGTGTGCACTGTGTTATGTATGGTGGCCATTGCTTTACATTGTTTATTTTTTAAAAATACTTCTGTGCAGAAAAACACACAGAAACAGTGCTGCTGAACCACATCCGCTGGGCTGCAGGATACAGCCGCCAGTGTCTGCACCCAAAGACAGCCCCAGGCTTTCCGCAGCTGTTCTGCCACCTCAGTTCTCAGCTACGAAGAAGACAGACCGGGATTCCTGTCTTGGCCAAACAGCGCCGTGTGACAGGGATTATGTTTATTTACTGCAGAAGAATGACAAACCAAATCTACTCAAAATAGAAAGTGGATTAATGGATCCAGAATTCCTACATATTTCCAATAAGGAGCTTGCATAGCTTTTCTCACTTTGATTTTATTTGATAAAAATAGCTGTGGCAAGTCCGGGAATTAACAAATTAAATTTGAAAGAAGTGGGTAGGAATCACACAATATATACTTACAGCAAGCACCACATAACCTTCTTTGATAAAAGCTAGCCACAATAGGAATATTTTTAATTTTTTTAAAATTTTCTGTGTATAAAGCACACATCTCAGATTTTTCTTACCTCCCCAAAGTTACTTTCCTAGAACCTTAGCAAGCTTACAGCATCATAAACACAATTTATCCTGTTCTGCCTCAAGAATGGGCACTGTACTGTGCTCCGCTAAATGTGCTAAATGTCTCTGGTTAGAAATAGTTTGAAACCAAAAGGAAATCCTCTACAGAGACACTGAAATGAAAGAAAAAAAGCTAATTAGGCCTTGACCCAAACTATCCCAACACTCATGCCGACCTTCATTATGTCACTGAGCTTTGCGTCCAGTCTCTGGGACTACAAACAGCAGCAAACTGAAGCATGCCTTAATTGTTGCTTTTCAATAGAAAAAGACAGAAGTGATGGGAAAAAAAAGGAGAATACTGTATTGTTTTAGACTGAGAACAAAGAAGTTGTGCTTTTCAGGCTTGACTTTGGCATCACTTCCTAGAAGCATTGAACAAACCTTATCTCCAGCTTCTTTTGCCTGTCTGCTCTTGCTCATATTCTCTTGCCGGTCTCCATGGAACGCTGTTTTTTTGAAGTGCTTTGAGTTGGACAAGACCTACAGAGTGGCTCTATATAGAAGTGTAGTGCTCAGCCTAAAGTGCAGAGCCATCCCAAACAGCTAATTAACTTCTGAAAGAGTAATATTAAACAGGATGTTAAAGATGCTGTAAGGAAGTGAGTGTTACATCTGACATCAATTCTACAATTAAAGGGTTTAGAAGTTTTTTTTCCTTGTAAGTAGAATAAGTGCCAGTTAGAAGAAAGTTATTTAGTTACCATGTGGTGATTTTAAAGTCAAAATTGCCCGATTTTCCTGAAGCAGACAACCCCTTGAATAATACATTCAATAGAAAATCAGAACTCTGATAATGATTTAGGGGCACGTTTTAAATAAAACTGTGAGATGATGAGAGGGAAACATTTCATTAATTTTTCAAGTGAGATAGTGGCTTACTTAAGAATGAGAGGAGCACTAAAATCTCCTGAAAAGATATCTACACAGCTCCTGGATCTGCTGTATTACAGAGAATATTTTGGTTAGTTATCGTTGCACAGAATATGCCTTATCCAGTCATGAAACCAAAATATGTGATATATCTTCTTTTTTTTTTTTTTGACACTGCACAAATTCTACACAAAGTCCAATTCATCTTGAGTAACTTGCAAACATACAGTCCTTTCACCTGAGTAGACATGAGGATGTTTTTAGAAACTTAATATTCCAAAAGGAAGGAGAATGCTATTTGGAATGGTGTGAAAACCAACATTGCTACTTCAAACAGTTCTGGCGAGCAAGGTTATATTCTTGCCAAAGCAACACTAATGCTTTTATAAACCCCACCCCAGATTTCTCACGGACTAATATAAATGCCGCGTTGTTCATTTGTGCTGAGTTCAATTCAGAAATAAGCAATATTCATCATCACGTGGACAGAAGGAGCCTCACTCTACCAACTCTGTTACGCTGAAGCTTTGCTCCATCTTGAGGCTGTAGAATCGGGATGTGTCTTTCTTTGACCCTCTCTGTTAATCCAGCCAACATCTAGTCCTTAAATCCTCATAAAACATTCACTTACATTCTAGAAACACTCTGTACAAGAGACACCCAGAGCAAAGTCCCTGCCATCCACCACCAAGATTCCACAAGGAGTTAAGAGCTGACTGAGGGGGCTTGTCTGCTTCCAGAACCAGGAGCAAAATCTCTGCCACAGGAAATAAGATAATGCATCAACAGCTTAATTCACCTTCCAATAGAGATGCCTTGCCTTGAGAAGCTTCATTGGATGCCAAATGGTGTCACACCAAAATCTGAAGCAATTTAATTGCTGGTCTTTCAAATAAGGAGTAACCATTCATCCAATTTGTTGTTCAGAGATGTATTCGAGGAGTCTCTCTTAAGGACTGAAGGAAAATATGGAACCTAGACTGTCAGCTTATGGCAACCACGTGTATCAAGGGCAAAAATGTAGCATGAAGCCAGAGAAATAGTCCGTCAGGTCCCTGAGGGCATCAGAAGCCCTCCACTGGGGCCATCCTCCACCCTTGCCTGTGCCCCAGTGACATTGCAGCAATACCAGCCTCTGCCTCCATCTACAAGCCTTTAGGCAGTTGGTCGCCTGTCTGGACCCCCTCCACTACACTACAGCTTCTTTCCAGGTCTGCATCTGGCCCCAGGTCCTTTTCCTCCTGCTGAGACTATTTGGCTAGACCCTGCTTTTGTTCATTGCTCGGTGTGTCTGACAGGGCTGTGGATAGACATGGCCAAAGGTTAAGCCAAGGCTACAAACAACCGGCGTCTTTTCTGAGTCATTACTGCACTGGGTATGTTCCAGGGCTGTCTTTGTGCTCGTATGCTAAGTGGAAGCTTGGACAGCATTCTCTGAAATCATAAGGTGATGAAAAATTAACCAAGGTAAGTCACAGTAAAAACCTCTGTAGTTAATAAACATCCTAAACTATGGATTGGTGCAAGCAGGGAAGAGGTCTCTCAGAGGGTGAAGGAGAAATTTGACAAAAGCTGGTTGACAGGTGAATTAATCTGTTAGATAGTCTTTTGACTCAGATCAACAAAGTTAGCAGCAAAACTGACAAATCTGTGTTTTAGACAATTTCTCTGCGTAATAGCATAGGTAGAAACTGGTAATACAGAGGGAGGTGAATGTTAGCAATAAATGAAAAAAAAAATTTGGCCTGAAATTAACTGGTGAGTGGGTGGAGTTGGAATGAGCTTTATTAAAAGTTTTTCTAAATTGTTTAATAGTAGGAAAAAATGACATAGTATTAAATGCACTGATGATATCAAGATAATAGAAACTGCACCGATTGTATCACAGAAGAAAAAGGAACAGACCAAGGGAGAGACATGGGGGCAAGAGAGTGATGGATGGATTTGGTGCTACAAATTAAAAACTAATTTGAAGAAAACTAAGAAAATCACAAACAAATTAGGTAAAATGCAGCTTGAGTTGGCTGAGTGGGATAGAAATAACAAGCTAAATAATTAAGAAGAATTAATCAAGAAAAAGCAGCAAAAGCAGTACTAAAGAAAATACCAAATTTGTAGAAAGATTACTTATAAAGGGACTAAAACAACAGTTTGGTTATTGCGTATGGCACACCTCAGGCTTTGTTTGAAGCAGAGAACTTAGGTGTTGACTCAAAATCCAGTAAAATCAATTGAAATATTATTTTGAGTAATAAAGATCTTTGGGAGAGGACCTCAGCTACTGGGGTTTGTCCGAACATCAAAGAAATGTCTTATTAGGAAAAAAGGTTCGAGAAGGCAGGCAAATGGAAGAAAACGGCAACCTTCTCTAATTACAGACTACGGAGACCCGAGCAGTACTGCAATTATGTGACATTCCAGTGGCAAAACCCTTACGAGCATCTGTGCAAGGAGAGATTCTGGTTAGAGATCAGATTGCATATTTTCAACCAGAAATGTTGTTTCCATTTAGATGTGGAAACGGACAATAACTGCCAAAGTAGAGGCCATCAGTATTATGTGTTACGTAAGCCAAGACTAGTATGAATATGAATTCATATATTCATATATAATTATATCTATAGAGAAGCAGCTTTTCAGGGGATAGATTTTGTTTGTTTCAATACAAACAGTTATTCTTTGAAATAAATATATAATTCTCCATTATATTCCATGTGGATGTTTGAAGTTTGTTAAATTCTGCACATTTCTCCTCTCATTGGCTGGCTAAGGGTATCTTTGATTTAACATTACTCTTTCCAAATGTGAATATTATTCCTTAGTTCTCTTATTTTTCCCCTGTCAAAAAGTTTGTAATGCTAAGAAAAATGACTTCCCTATGCACATAGAAACTGATTTATTAATTATCTTACAGTTGTAGTGACAGGACAAGGGGTAATGGATTTAAACTGGAAGAGGACAGACTTAGACTAGATATAAGGAAGAAATTTTTCACTCTGAGGGTGATGAGGCAATGTCCCAGGCTGCCCAGAGAAGCTGTGGATGCCCCATCCCTGGAGGGGTTCAAGGCCAGGCTGGATGAGGCTTTGAGTAACCTGGGCTAGTGGAAGGTGTCCCTGCCCATGGCAGGGGGGTTGGAACTGGATGATCTTATTAAGGTCCCTTCCAACCCAAACCGTTCTGTGATTCTATGGTTCTTATGGCCACTTTTGAGGTTCTAGGTTGTAAGCAAATAGCCCTTACTAAATATTTGGATGCAAATAGTTTATTCATATAACATTACAGGTGGTCACAGCGTTATCACAAGTCTCAGGATATTTGTTCTTTGTATAAGGGTCTCTGCTGCTAAGAGAAGTCACTGCATGGAAAAGCTCAGCTTCTGTTCACAAATATTCCTGCCTCTCATGAATGTGGAAGATAGCTTGAGCTCATGAGCTGCCATCTTTTCTCTCAGAAACAAAAAGTTAAATAATCCCCCAATTTATTATTTTTTAAAAGTTTGAGCACACGTGTTAGTACAGCTGACGACACAGTATGATTCCGAGTTTCCTGACTGAATGACCTCACTTCTGCAGATGAGAATATTAGAAAATTACCAGTGAATACATTTTATCCGCTCTGATTCTCCGAATTAATCTTCAAAAGAAGAGAAGTAAAGTATAATGAAGCAAAGATGATCCTGAGCTTTCAGATAAGGAGCGAGGTAATAGGGTTATTTGTCAAAGATTAACTGTAGGTCAGACTGCCCAGATCTTCTGGCTCCCAGTCTAGTGTGCCTTAAGCGTGAGACCTTGTCTGAACTTCAAATATTTCAGTAAAAAAATGAGAGGACTTCAGAGAGAGAACGACACGTCAGTCTCCAAAGTCTGCTTCCCTGCTCCAGACAAGTGCTCCTGTAGACGATGGGGCCATCCCTCTCGGATATATCAACACGTCCCTCTTGGGCAACTAGAATCCCGTTAACACAAAGATACTGAAGTAAATAATCAAAAATAAAAACCATGACGGAAGCACAGGCTGTGTTTTCTGAGCGGTTTGTGACTGCCTTCTGACTCTTCGTGTTTGCACTCTTAAGTGAAGAGGCCACTGTCAGATATAACACAGCCAGGGTGATTTCAAAGATTATTGTATGCCATGATCGCAAGTACTTTTTAAAATCCTTTTTTTCTTTCAGATAATAACAAAAGGTGTAAGGTTTGCAACAAATTTTGGTTGCTTTACTGAAGATATTTAGTAGAAATTAGGGGAGCATTAAGTCTGGCATACAGAATCCGGAAAAGTTAGATGAAGATTGTGTTAAAATGTAAAAATATAAAAAAGTGAAAACACGAACAGTATCTAATATTTTCACATCTTATGAATTATTTTTTTTTCAAAAAATGGAGAGCTAGCTGGCTCAAGCAATTAGAATAAGTTAACTTCTAGCCAAGGTAATGTATACTATTTTCCTGGATAATTGCCACATCCTCTCACAGTTTCTTTTTTTAAGGTGTTATTTATTTAAATGTCAAGTTGGCCTGTGCTGAACTATGCCAGATTATAGATTTTTCTAGGATTTAACTTCATATAGCATGGGTAATAAAGTTTATATTTCATAAGAAATGCAATATTAAGAAACAAGTTTTTAGGAATAGAGCAAATTTCATCCTACCAGATAATACTTGGACAAAGCACAGTAGGAACTGGACATGCCAATCAGGGAAAATGCGACAGAGAACTATTTCCTGCAGGAAGTTTATTTACTGGACTATCTTCTCTGCGGGTTGCCAAAACTCTTATGTAGGCAGCTGGAGAGGACAGGTTAATACTGAGGACGAAATCCAAGGGTGGCTCAGGTTAATGGGACTTTGGGGTGATCCGGATTTCATCCTCAGGCTGCACAGGCAGGTGATCATTTCAAGAGGTCCCCAGATGTGGGATAACAAAACCCACAGTGTGCTGGATGCTGGTGTTTCAGGTGCTGGTCTCAGAGAAAGCTGTCGCCGTGTTTGGCCCCGCGTGGTGTATGGTCCAAGTACGGCACAGAGCTGCCGCAGCCTGAATACGTTTCAGCACACGGCCGATATTACACAAGCACTGTCAGCACTCAGAACTAGGGAAAAGTTTTGCGTTTTTTCTATGGGAGGTAGAAGTGCACAGGATGTGCCCAGGTGAAGGACCCCCTGCCACGGGTGGCTGAGCTGCAGGAGTCTGTCAAAAGGCTGCGAAAAATCAGGGAGGTAGAAACAGAGTGAGAGCAGCCTGCACCGAACCTGCAGCCCCTGGTCCAACCGCCCCACGGTCCCCCACCAGCACACTTGGCTGAAGCAGAAGGCTGAGCTGAACAGTTTACTGCTCAAATCCCTGTTAAATGCCATTTGAACTGTTGAAAAACAACCCTTAGTGTTTATAAATAGTGTGCAAATCTCTCTGGGATTGTTTGCTTATCACTGCTAAAGGAAGTAAACATTTTAAAGACAAAATATTGTGACGGTGCACTCCCCACCCACCCCCCAGCCTGACCTTTATCTCCCATAACCCTGTTCGGGTGATAACCACCGGTGGTCCCCGAAATGGATGTGTCTGTTTGTGATAGCTGCATCCAGACCAACTTGGACTCTGGGGAGACAGGTAACAGCACAGGAGCCAAGGGCTATCTTGTGCCTCTTGCTCAACAGCTGAGGGCTAGCTGAGCATGTGCCAAACAAAATGTGGCTAGTCTGCAAATACGACTGTAGGCCAATCATCTTGGTCCATAAACAGTTGACAGCCCAGGACCCGCTGAGCTCTCCTGCATGGCAGTGGGCTGCATGCCAAGCTCTCTCTTTGAGTAGGGACGCCACTCAAGGTCACTCCTCTAGTTTGAGAGATTCCTTGCCACAACAGATTCTCTGTAAATGGTTAATAGGATGCTAAACAGTGAGATCTTAGCTGAGTGATATAAAAAATTGATTGTACGTATATAATCTTTTAGACATAAACCGTTGACCAAATCTGGGACTAGGAGTGGATCCAGATGCACCTGGGGTCCTTTCTGAGAAGGAGTTGAGAGAGCAAGGGGGTCCTTTCTGAACCTCGTGACTCAATGGAAGGGTCTCCCTGGCAGTTCTGTCTGACCCTGTCTTAGCAATAATCAAGTGTGCCTGTCACCGAGTCTTGTTAAACCACTGTCACATCTGCCTTTGAACTTTGTTAACACACTGTTTATACCAATAATTGTTACTTCTCTCCTACGAGCAAAGTGCATAACTCTGACTCTAACTGCAGCAAATACTGAAATTCAGAATGTATTAAAATCTAGGCTTAGAAAAATCCCAACAGCCATTAGAAGAGAGCTTCTCTCCGTGTTTGTTTTGAATTATTACAAAGTGGTGTGGGCTGAATTCTGAGCTGCAGAACCTTTCGTGTGTTTTTCAGGTAAAGGTTAGATGTTTCTGCCGTTAACGAGATTCTCTTACATTCGTTAGGTTAAACTGCTGCAACTGTTCTTCCTGAAAAGCCCAGCTTGCTGCTGGGACACAAGGTTGTCAAACATGACTACTTCAAAGAGGATTATTTTTCACTCTGTGAAGATTAATCAGGGCTCCTCAAAGCCTAAGTTGCTTGGGGGAAAAAAAGGAAACAAAAATCGTGGTGTCTTCCAGGCAGATGGAAAAACGCGGTGCTGGACAGACCTTAAACACAAATTGCCGAGCTGAAGTAGCGTGTAGGGTGGAAAAGGAAGAATCTGGGTTCAATGTCACTCATATTTTTTTCTGTGTGACTGTTCCGCAGTAACCAGTTCCAGTAGTGTAACACAGGAACACTCTGGGAAGCTGATTATGAACTAAAATTTCTCCGGTGTGTAGACGTTGTTCAGCTCAAACAGCTTTCTTCCTGGAAAAGGGTCTTTGAGCAGTTTCTGAGCTCCTCAAAGAGCACCCTGTTGCAGCACGACCGTTCCTCATCTTCCTGGCCAGCCGCACTCTGCAGAGGAGCCCGTGGAGCTTCTCAGCCGCTTTGCTGACATTGCTTACAGAAAAATGTGTTTACTTGCAAGAACGCAAATTCATAGGAGAAAATCCCAGCTGTGCATACTGGCATACGCTCTTCTTTCCAAGCAAAACAGAGAGTGGTGGGATATTTATCCATCGTAGAACATAACGTGTAATTGAACTCGCCTGAGGTAAGTGAAAGATCTTTTTTTTCCATAGGAAACAATGACTGTAGGAAGTGTTTAGTTATAACATCAAAATAAGTTCATATTGCTTTTTCTCAGCTGCAGGTTCTACAGCAAAATAAAATGTTTTCCAGACAGTGAGATGAAGATCCAATGTCAGTCATCTTCAACTGCTTCTTTTTTTTTTTTTTATGGGAACCTGCTCCAATTTCCCATTACTTGCCAGATTTCTGTCATTCATATTTCTCTGTTGCCAAGAAAAAGATAATAGATAACTCTAAAAATCCATAAAAGAGGGATACATTCTTCTTTGATGAGTATTTCCTTTTAGAAAAAAAATATTCCTCAGATACAAGGAGGAGGGAATTTTCAGAAGAATGAAATGTTTTGGTTTATATGTAGCATTTTTGTTTGAAACATTATTCAAATGTTTTCATTTTCATGAAATTCAGTGGAGGTGTTATTTTCGATATCTGTGTTAGCAGGTCTGTTTCTGCTACAGGCAACGCTGCTAGTGCTGCCAAGTACTTGTCCCTCACTTCCTTTAGGAGACCCTGCAATATATTTTTTTTTGCTGTTATTCTTTAAAACCCAAGATGAAAGGGATTGAAATTGCCCTGACTTGAATATTAAAGGAAAAGAAAAGCAAAAAGGAAGGTGGACATCTGGGAGCTGTGGGAGACTTGAACTAACTTGCCGGAGAAGCTGGGGCTGTGATCCTTGAGAAGAGACAGGGACAGAGTTTGGGGGCTGAAACTGGGACGTCCACTAGGGTTGGTGGCTGGGAGAAGCTTGAACAGTTTGGGCAAAATGGGGAAGACCTGAAGAGACATACTTGAAAAATATAATTCAACAAGGATGCAGGATGAGTTACAGGCCAGGGGGATGAAACCATCCCTGCTTTGAAGATGGAGTTGACCTTCCAGGGATCCCTTCCATCTTGATTATTGTATCATGATATAATGAAACCATGCTGTTACGCATAGTTAACATCAGCACTAGTATCCTACAAGTCAGCCTTACTACTACCTCATGTTTATTGCTTAGAAAAACATATTTTTATTTTTATTTCATTTATTTAACAGACATCCCATTGCCACTTACACAGTTGAGGTGCACAGTGGTTATGTGCTTGATGGCACAGTTACCGTATTGCTTCCTGAAACTCCGCTGTCTCAGCTTTACAGACATAAGAGATTTTAAAGGCAAAACAGACTATAGGCTTATAACGTCTCACTTCTATACTCTTCCACCTACTTATTTCATGTCTTATGCTACATATTGAAGGTAGTAACATGAGCTTGGATAAAATATATATTTAAAGAAGTACTCAGTTTCCATTTTAAGTCTCCAAGAGGCAGAAAATTCGTCAGTCCTGTCTTTCAGGTGTTCTCATGATTAGCCGTCCTTTCTGCTAAGAATGTGAATATAACTTCTAACTGGGAGTTTTTGGCTTGTATCAGGTCCAAATGGTGGTGTTCCTGTGGCAGTGGGCTAAATGGGCCCTTGTGTGGGAAGCAGTGTGAGCTGCCCTCATCTCGTCACAGCCAGTTCCGAAAAACACACAGGTGTCCCACCGTGCCCCAAGGCTGCAAACAGGTGGGGAGTGCACTGAACCATGGACCAGACACATTTAAGAAGGAGCAGCAGCCCCCCGGACAGTAAATATATGAAGAAAATAGGTTTGGAGGGAGGTGGGGAGATGCTCTTGGAGGACACATGGGCGAGGTGCATTTGGAAGTGCGTGGAGAGACAAGCCGCCAAGGTCATGTGTAGCTGGAGGTGTGCTTGTTGGAGGAAAGCCAGTAAGAACCTTGGAGCACCAGCAAGAAATTGCTGTGCACACAGCTGGAGCCTATTGTGTTGCTTGTTGCTTCACCAAAAGGATTGGGACCGACCAAGTGCAACCCACCACAAAAACAAAGGGAATTGAGGATAAAGATAGGGGACAGCAGGTTTTTGGCTTAAGCTGAGCCTGGGAATGGCATGGAAAGGTGTTTACTTACGTGTTTGTAAGTTAGCTGTTTGTATTTTCTTATTTTTCAATACACAAATCAATGATTAAAAGTTTGTGTCAAGTGGCAAAAGAATAGTAAAAATTCCCCAAGTGGATACTCTTCTGCTTGTGGTTACCTTCCAGCAGCTGGCCCTTGCTATTCCTATCTCTTTGAAACAGAGAATTCTTTAGTATGATATATTTCCTTTCCCATAAAGGATTCCTGAATTGTAATAAATCTGGCTATAAGTCTTTTTAGTGAATCTATAAATACATTAAACTATTCACGTTCCCATCACTAAGTCAGCCCTTTGAACGGTTAACTGGCGGTCCTCTACAACCTCTTCAGCTTTCAGCCTCCTTTCAAAAAGATGGACAGAGCATTGCATTATTTCTCTGTGCTGCTCTGCAGGAAGATAAAATAAACTTTCTCTATGCTGACTTTTCCCGTATTTATCTAACCCACCTTAAACGCCTTTTGCTTTACCTAGCTGTTGAGCTCCCCATTCACTACATTTCCTTCTTCACATTTCAGAGTATAGCTCCTGCCTGCCTCTCTCTTCCATTAATAGGTGGGTTCTACATTACATTTCCTGTCTGCATTTTTAAAATTGGTACAGCTTTCGAAACATTCCAAAACCCTCAGTACGAATGCCCCGTTCTCACTGAGAAGTGAAGAAACTTTTCCTCTCTGATCCCCTCCTTGCCGCCTTCTTTCCCTGGCTACCAGTTTCCTTATGGCTCTCAGTTTCTGTAAAGAATCAATGATGATGGGAAAAGTGGATACAGTACAAAAGAAGGCCAAACATAGTCCTAACTTTGCAAAAAAAAAAGAGCTCTAAGGAATTACATATTGGTTAATCTAATTTGGACTCAGAAACAATGACTCAAGAAATTATAAAGCTATCCCAACAAAAGATAAAACAATCAGAATGTAAATAGCCAGAAGACAAGGTAAAAACTAGCCAGTATAGATTTCTCAAGGACAGGTCATATCAAATAAATCTAACTTTCTTTTATGACTAAATCTAATTTTCTCCTTTGACATAATAAGTGACTAAATGGATAACAGTAAGGTACATGCACAATGTGACAAATTCTGCGTTTAATAAGGCTTTTCATGGTTTTCTGCATTGCGTTCTCTGAACATAAGAAAATATGTTGGAGTTATAGTGACCATAGGTATGTACAGATTTGGTTGAAAACTTTGTATCAGAAAGCAGTTATCATTGTCAATCCAAAAAAGATTAAGTCATATTTACAGAATGATACTATGGAAGAAGAAAACAAATTTCAGAGTTTATAATCAAATGCAAATATGTTACTTTTTAAAATATGCCGTTGCAAATTTTCATCTTTACTGGGAGAGTAGACATTTGGAATAGGAACAAGCAATACTTAAGACCAGACACCACTTCAGTTTTCTCTTATTCATTAGATTTTGTCAAAGCACACCTCCAATATATAGAAGTAGCTGCAAACGAAAGAAGACAAGGTAGGAAACTCCTATAAAATATCAGTGAAGAAAAAATGTATGTGAAGGATGCATCTTTGAGCTTTTACTGTTTTGGCTGATTTAAGTCAAATCAAGAACCCCAAGAAAATTATTTGTATGATGCAATCATTAGTAATCACTACCCATGTAATAATTTCTAAAACTATTTCTTTACTTTTATGGGGATTCTGGTGCACTTGTCACAAGCAGGGAGGAAAAGGCTATTGTTCTTCCCTAGAAAAAGAAGGGAGAGGTAAGAGAGAGCTCCTGATGGGAGAGAGGAACATCTGCTCTTCATTAGAGGAGAAAGCCTTTGTAAGAACTGTTTAGGCTGGGGAAAAGAACCTTCTTTCCAAACAAATATTGCAACAAAATCTGCTCATGCCCTGACCTTTTGCTGACAGGGCCACAGACGGAGGCCGACAAAGAGCCCATTTTGCAGCCCCAGTCCTGTTCTGTACGTTGCCTCATGGGTTGAAGCACCATGAAGACATGGGTCCCAGGAGATCTGGAATGAAGTCCTCTTTTCTGTCTGCAGCTGTACAATACTTTGCAATATCATGTCCTTAAAACCTGAAGCTGGCAAGGCAAAAATCCTCATCCCACAAAAAAAAACCCAACTCAAAACACTGGCAGGAAATTAGAGAAATTTTCATTAAAGTGTAAGTAGGATGCCTGATCATCTTTAAAAGCATTTCTTAAATGCGATATCTTCACTTGAGTTTAACCTCACTGAGCCTGGGGTGTCTAACAGGGAAACATTCAGAAGCAGCCTCTGCTGAAAACCCCAGAGGCTGAGACAACTAAGGGATAAAATTCTGTAGCAAAGGCTGTCTGAAATTAAGGGTGCTGCATCTGAACCAACGTGTACTTTCTTGTCATATAGATTTAATTTCCTTCAGCTTTCCCTTTGATCTTTCTAATCTTGTACTTCATTTGCTGCACTGGCGTGCTGGTGAAATAAGGAATGTTTTATGATGGTTCATCTGTTTCCACTTCATGGCCAGCCACAAGTGTTTGAGTGGCTCAGCGTTTCCAGTTTGATAAGGACTTTTTTCCCCATTTCTGCTGCACCAGCTTGACTGGTTTTCTTGATTGTTTGTTTGTTTGTTTGTTTTGTTTTTTTTTTTTGTTCAGGCAGAGCATGGGAATTATATTTATTCACATCAGCCGACAGCTAGTTCCTTCAGAGTTGGATGTCTTCCCCTTCCTCCCACCTCATACCCAGTGTTAATTTCACCAAATTTAAGTTGGGAGGTAAAGATACTACCAGAAATATTTAATTTATGGAACAGTATGTATTTAATTGCATAGATCTGTATTTATTTATATGGTATAGTAACACACAGGAATCAAAGCATATGAAGTGTTGCTGTAAATGTTTATTAGTGTTAACACAAAGGAGTTGAGGAAGTGTCTCAAGGTTAATGGAGATTAATTCCATTTTCTAGACTTCTTTCCATCGTCTGCTAACGTCCACTGCTGGACAGAAGCCACGACACCAGATGTCCCACAGGACAAACCAGGGACACCCTGACACTGCGTTTGTGATACTGTCCTGAACCGAACGGTGCGACACAGAGACACACGCATGCATATGTGCTTCACCGTTTCATTCTGCCAGCCTGGGAGAAGCATTTCTTTGTCTATAAACATTTTATTCCATCCATATTCTTCGTACAGATGTCAGCCTGCTCTGAAATGACGGCTGTTCCTTCTGCGCGTCTCTTGTTGTCTCCTGTCACTGGCTGTGCCTTTGAGTCTCTGGAGTTAAAGACTTCTGTCCTCCCTCCATCTCTGTGGGTTCCCCTCCAGGTTTAATATTTCCCTCTAATCACTTCCCTGTCCCACCTCTCTGTCAACAGGTCCCAGAATTAATTTTTTGTCCCAACATATGATCACTTAGTTAGCAGTTTCCAGTGAATACTCTGTGGTATATTTTTGGAAAACCCCTTTTAGAGCACAGGTGATCAGGCCAGCCAGGAATCAGCCAGCGGCCATCCTGGGAGAGGATGGAACAGTCGCAGGAATTAATTAGAATAGCTTTTATTTTTGCATCTGTGCAAAGCAGCCACACCGGATCTCGGGAAGCACCTGATCCCTGGAAGAAAAATAAATTCCCAATTAACGGAAACGTGAATCGAAAACCACTGAAACACAGCACATCCTATAGGAAAGGACGTGTAAGGTTTCCCCCAGTCTGTCCGTGTGTTCCCTCTGGTTTACAGCCCAGAGAAGCCCAGAGGCTGGCCCCTGGAGCAAGGGCAGCAGGGGCTGAGGAAGGCGATGGTTGGACCTGGTTTATTCCCAGTTCTGGGAGCTCTGTCAGCCACCAGCAAGGACTGCTTGAGATGCTGTCTGTACCTTTCTGAGCCCACGGTTACTAACGAGAACAAGATGTGTAATGCTGAACTGACTGGTGCTTGAAACAGTCCCGTACAGTCTCTTGTCCACATCCCGGGGCTCCCACCAGCGCCTGTGGAAATCCTTGTTCTCCTGAGCTCTGTGATGCTCCTGGGTGTTGTCTGTTGTCAGTGGGTGTGAATGAGTCCTCATGTCCAGTGCACTTTAGAAAGTCATGTTTTCCCCTCTGTGTTTTGTTTCCAGCACCAGCAACGTGGGGTATTTTGTGTAATATTTGGGAAAACCTGCTGAAGAGAAAACAACTAGCACCCTAAGGAAACAAAGCTAAAGAAACACGCAAATTAAAATTGCAGAGAACCTGCCCTTTTCCAGATGTTTGTCAGCAGGGACTTCTCCCCACGCACCAGCGCGGGGCAGTGTTATCCAAGCAAACTGAGGCCGTGTCTCCTGGCAGGTACACCGGCACCAGCGTCGGCAAGGTCGAGACACAAACACCTGAACAGACTCGGAGCCTTCTGTAAGTGACTGACTTGGACATATATAGCTACATGAAAAAGAAAAAAAAATCTTCAGAAAGAGTATTAAACATGTTGCCTGGTGTTATGTATTTCAGGAATCTCACCGTCTGTCATAGCAGCTCCGCACAGGTGTCCCCAGCTGGAATGAAGATTATGAGGATGACGATGATGATGACAACAACAATGATGATGATATTTAACATTGTGCCGGGCAGCCAAGGATCAGGAAAGAGCAAAGCTAGTCCTGCTCAAACTCACAGCAGAAAGGTGACGTGGAAAGGTGCGGGCAGAGGGAGGCACCAGGAAAGACCGAAGATATGATGCTCCCGAGCAAGACGAGCTGTGGTCTCAGGAGGTTAAATAGAGCTGGATTTTACCAGGTTACTTTGTACGCATCTTTACAAATGAGACCTTTGAGGAAAAACGACAGGGTTTTAAAGGTAGCAAAGGAAGCGTCTAAGTAGAGCTTTCAAAAGCTGCACCTTGCCGGCGTGCTCAGTTCCCCTTGCTTCTAACTGATGTTAGGGATCCGGCCACATATAACCGAGCTCTGTCCCTGAGTTCAGAAAAGTCTCTTTATTTCATTATTAAGAGACAGGGGTTAAGGTCCGGGTTTGGCCCGTTACTGCTTCCCTATTTATAAGGCTATCTTCAACAGAAACACGTTTTCCTGGGAAGCAGACGTGTGAATCCTGCCCTAGAGTCTGTGCACACTCGGTTTCACACACTCGCCAGGACACTCGCACGACAACCAGGATCAGATCAACAATGATGGAAAATTATTTCACTGAGCTCATTTCTGCCTTTTGATGTGGCACTTGGGCAACAGCTAACCTGGAACACACAGATGATCAGTGTGATTTCACGGATGATGTGAAAGAATTTCAGTTCTTTAGTTTTGTGTATTAAAATAATATTAAAAGTGATAATACAATTCTGTGTTATTTACTTAGTTTAATGTTAAACCTTGGTTTAAAGTCAGGAGAAAGCACAGATTTCTCCCTGACAAAAGGAAGAAAGCTAGATGACGTTGAGGACTCCTTCTTCTATCACTTTTTTTCTTTTTTTTTTCCTTTTATAACTCGATTCCACCACTGCTGACGACTTCAGCTAGTGTGCCATGTGTTTTCTTCCTCATTCCTAAGAGATCCAGAGAAAATTGGGTTTCTTCTGTAGCAACTGAATGCTGAACGGAGGCTGTCAGGTTATCATCGCGTTTAATTTATCACACATGAAGAAGGCAGTGTTTGCCCAGACAATCTGACCGTAGATTGAGGACACTGCTAACTTGTGGACTGCTGACAAATTGACAAGTTGGCAAAACAATAACATTGGGAAAAAAAAAAAACGGAAAAAAAGACTGGCTAAGCCAGTTTTTCTTCAAATGAACTGTGGCTAATATTGCTGGGTCTGGTTTGTATCCTTAAAAATTAGACAGGAATGAAAAGTCAGGCAAAAGAAAATTATTATTATTGATACCAAAGCATGTTTAGCATGCATCTCCTGTAAAAAAACACAAATAAGATGGGTCTACGAGTCAACATATAATTTTAAAAGACATATACAAATAGAACTGGAAACCAAATACTTTTTAATAATAGCCAGATTTCCATGATATAATGTCCCTGAGGTGGAGTTATGTGACTCTGGGAGCAAGTACACTGTGGGGAAACACAATTCAATTTAAATATTTAGAGAAGAAACTAAGAAATGAGATTTGAGAATAGGAAAAAAAGACTTCAGCATTAACAGTACATTTTCTGTAATGCGATACAGAACACAGAAAACCAGGCACTTTCTGTCTTGTTCTATCCCAAAATCAAATGATTATGTTAACATTTATTTCTAAGTAACAAGGCTGTGAAAAGGCACCTGTAGCTCTGGGGGTAATGACGTTAGGAACATATTTGACACATTAATTCTTTTTGAAAAAAATTTGCCCACTTTGTGAAACTTTTTTTTCTTTTTCCCCCTCTGGAATCAACGTTGTGATGCTGTGAAAACAAGCAATAATTAAATGTCCATATTAAAGGTCTTTAAAAATGCTCCAAAAAGAATTCTTTACAAAAATTAAAGGGAGGTAACCTTTTAAAAAAGATGTTCCTGTCTTAAAAACAAGGACATATCAGAGTAACACAAGGCAGAACAACAAAGGGATACAGCAAAACCTGTTCTGTCCTGGTCCCCCCGAGGAACCGGCCCGTGGCCAACTGCGGTTTGAACCAACAGAGGTTATGGGATACAAAGGATTACAGTACCGCCAGCTTCCGTCAAAAAGTTCAAACTAATTGGGCCAGACGATGAAAAAAAGGAAAAAAAAAAAAAAGAAAAAAAAAAAGAGAGAGAGTTCACTTTGTCAGGGAAGAAAATTTGTAGCTCAGCCTCTTGGGCTGGATCACTTGTGCCGTGTCTGCCGTACGCGTTTTCGGCTCAGCCTGAATTGCTTTTGCAGAACTGCCCTGGACAATCCATTTGTTTAAAAGTACAAAGTCTTAAGGGTTCTTGAGAAGAATGAACAGACAGCGCAGTGTGGAGGAATGTTATTGAAAAATGCTTCTGGCTGGGCCTGGTGCCTCGGTCTCTGATCACGTTGCGTTGTATCTGAGCGCTGGGCTGAAGTTACGCTCAGAGCTGTCCTCACCTAGGGACAAACCCTGGGTGAAACTGGGCTTGGGGTCACAATTTCTCCCTTGGTCTTGCCTGTGGAGAAGAATGATTTGCTGACCTGGGGCTTCACACACCTCTTACTGCCTTCTGCCTTCCTCCTGCCCTGTGGCCCTGGCAGGAACGAAGAGCTTCAGCACACTTTGGTTAGGGTGTCTACACCCGTGCCTCACAAGAACCACCTCAGTCAGCACAGAGCTGGAAAGGAACAACACTGGGGCCACGTCAGCCACATCTGCCTGTTGACTAAATAGGGCAGGAACCAGGCTTGAGCGCAGCCCCACACTCATTTACGCTGTTCCATTGTTTGACTGCCCTTCGGAAAATGGCCAAAAGTTCTCTGAAATTTCTCAAGTACAGTTTATTAGAGGTGATAATTCATAAACAGTAAATTAGATAAAATAAACCAGCAAATAAAAATTAAAGGGACAAAACTAAACGCCATACACATCGCTCAACAATTGATATAATTCATTTTATAAAGCTCTTTTTTAAAATTAATTTTCCGCTTCTCAGAATCACAGGATGACAGCAGGGAGAGCTGCACACAAAACTGATGGCACCACAAGTTCAAAGTGAATCTTTTTAAAGGTATTACAAATAAACATTTGGCAAAATAATCAAGACAACTGTTCCATAGAAAAAAATAAACCTAAGTATCCCAAATCAGTCCTTATAACATTTATCAAACCGATCATCACTAGTGAATCTGTAAATCCTAAACTTAAATTTGACTTCTGAACAACTCTTCTTTTTGACATGCAAACTATGTCTTCTTCTGAGCAAAAGTGCAGCTTAAATTTCGAATAGCTCAGCTAGGAATTGAGATTGCAGGAGGAAGGAAGGTGTGAGGGAGACTGCAGAAGAGCGTGGGAAGAGACATACAAGAATTTAAGATTTGCAACATCAGGATTTGGATGGTATGGAAAGTCTACTTCAAAATATTCTAAAATAGTGCTTTTCATCTTTGAAACACGAAATCCAGTGTATACAGTGTTAAAACCTCTTAGAACACCCAGGTGGCCAAAACTTCAGGATAGAACTCCCTTAATGAACGACATTTCCATGAATATAATTAAAAATCCCACCCAAATTATGAACACAGAACTTTTCTAAAACAGGGAAAAATTGTCGTGAAAAAGGACAGAAACTAGAGGGAAATAAAAGAAAATCTCCCTCTCTGGTCTTATGCTCCTCCCTGAGTTCTTGCCAGTTTGTTCTCAGTCCAGCAAGTGTCACCAGCTTCTGGAACTGCTGGGAACTATTCCTGGTCTCTGTAGGTCCCTAGGACAGGTGTCTCCTTGCAGCAAGTCTGAAGCCTGGCTGCCTCTCATCTCCCTTTTCCAGCTCGGCTTGTGTTGGTGGCTTCCTCTTGCGCAGTCTCTTCCCCCTGACAGCCCACCCTGCATGCTGGGGAGCATCTCAGCATCTCATAACGCAGTGCTGGTTGTTTTCTGTCCTTCCCATTGAGCACGACAGGTCGTTACCTTTCTCTCCATTGTTTTACATTATCAGAGATTACTTTTCTTCGTGACATTAAGCAACCTCAGTTAATTCACTTTCTCGTGCGTTGTATTTTCTAGGTTGCTCACCATTGGCCATTGCAGTCTGTTCCCTGGACTTGCCACGGTCTGTCCGAACTCTTCTTAAAACAAAGCACCTGAAGCATGACAAAAGATCAAGAACCAAAATATGTAAGGCAACAACCAAGTTAAATTTTGAAATGACATTTCTTGGTTCCTTCTGGGAGACGTGATTTTCTGCGCTTTCCTGGAGATGCAATTTCCTCATCAAGCACATCTCTCAGGAAGCATCACAGTCTCTTCTCTTGGTGTAATGAAACTGCTGCGTCTTAGAAGCTTCAGAAAAGAAAAGGGATTTAGGATAGCTGAATTATAACTTCCAAGATGTATGGAACTGAAATAATTTTTTGTTTGTTGTACCTTTTTTTTCAGACAAAACTAATGCTTTTACAGCTTTGACACAGATTTTTTTCTTAAGTTAAAGGTTTCATTGGAACCTTTTATTAATTATAAATATATGTTGTCTTTCACAAGAATGTAACACTTCCCATACTTGTAGATACAGGAAAATACATTTCTGTGGTCATCGCAGCACTGTGCCCTAAAAATTCCTATCCCAAATAAAAGTCCTTGCCTTTAAGAGACAAAAAAAAAATCAGTTTAAGTTTAAACCAGTGCTAATATAGCCCCATACCTTCCAAATGCTGCTGGACACTTTTATATGGGGTGCGAGCAGAGGCAGATTGCATCTTGTTCCAAAACCTGTGTGGATAAACTGTGCGGAGTACTGAAACACATCCAAACACCAAAACATTTACCAGTAGGAATTTTTTTGCAACCAGTCTCTGCAGAAGCAGTTGTTAGGACTGCTAGATGCCCATGTGGCTCTGGGTGTTGAAAGATGGTGAATTGTGACCTCAAGACATGGAAGAGCCTTATGTGATGGGATGCCCAGTCAAGCCAGTGCCTTGAGCTGGAATCGCTCCACCATTAAAACTGAGTGATTCTCTGAAGCTAGGCATGACAAAAGACACTGACGGCTTCCAATCTCTAGAGGTGTATTTCAATAAAATCCAAAAATAGTAAGCTGGAAGACGGTAATTTTTTTCCAGAGAGAAAACTCAGGATTGCTGGGTGAGATCAGTTAAAAATGTGTCTTGAAAACCAGTCTTCCTCTTCTCACTTGCATCCTGGCAGGACACAACCTTTCCTTTCATCTTTCCTTTTGGTCCAGCAACCTTTGGTGGTTTCCTGAGTTGCAGAAACCATACACAGATCTCCTTTGAGGTCTCCAGGAAAGCCTTCTCCAGAAGCCTTGTGGTGCCTCTTGACTGCTCGGTTGCTCCATGCATGGCTCTTCGTTGGCCTCCTCTTGCAGATGGAGAGCTCTGGCTGCAGATGTCAATTTTTCTGTTGCGAGAGGGGGAAACTCCCCTCTGTCCTGAGAAGTTATGCTGATATACATGGCGGCAGCCAGAAAGCAGCACATGGTCATTCTTCCACCAGACTCTTCAGCAGAAGGAACAATGTGCAGTGACCTGAAAACAAAGCAATTAAACTGCCATACCCATCTGTCAGCACCTGGAATGATGAGATTTAAGGCAATTTTTTTTCGGAGCAGTGAAATCAGTGATGTCTGGTTTCCTAAAGATTTATTTCTCTCTCTGCAGTCCTACACATTTAACCAATCCTGTTTTTCCTGCAGTGGCCCCGGGGTAAACACGACACCTAGTTTGGAGCTGTGTGCGGTGCTGTCAGGCCAGCGAGCACACACCGCTTGGCCAACTGCGAGCTGCAAAAATTCATTGTATAAATCCAGCATTCTTCTTCTCTATTCTGTGTACATCAGCAACATTCTTCTAAACCAAACCGATTTTCCTGACCATTGTGGGATTGTCTGTTGAGACTTCAGCTTGTTTTTTTTTCCATCTAGGTAGAACTGGCTAGTGGGTTCCAAAACTGGCAGAAAGGGAGGTTCAGAGAGGTGGTTGGACAGAAATACAGACAGAGAGGACACTAGACGTTGTATGTATATTGAACTAATTTCTAGGTGACACTGAATTAAAATACCGAGCTACTTCAAATGTTTTTTTTTCAGTTATGTCTTTCTTAATAAACCTTTGCTGTTCACTCTGCTGCTGCTTTCAAGTTTCAGTGTGTTTTCTTTTAATGAAATCTGAGCTTGATCACTGGATTTAAATGTTGCACTGTCGAGTCTGGAACCTAAACAAATGCAAAACTTGTGGTGAGGTGGTGAGATCTGGCTACACCTTTCCTCTGCAGCTCTGCTCACAAGATATACAGTCTATTTGTTTTATCCCTGTTTCTCTCTCCTTCCCACTAAACCAGACATATAGTACCCAGAGCTCCAGCGGTTGCAAGGATTTATTTAATATTTATAAAGTGCATTACATTTATTGTTTCCATAATTAAATTCAAAGACCTGCTTTGCAAACAGAGTTTTCTCTGTAATGTTAACATTCTCACTCAGTGGTTTCACAATCATTAGGGAAATGAAAATGTGTGTAGTCAATTGTGTGTGCTGCTCTGTTCAGAGTGCTATCACTCTTGCAAAGTAAAAGAACGTGTCACTGTTATATTCTAAATCTAAACAACCAGAAGAGGTTTTCTTTCAAATGAATATGTTTTAAAAAAAAAGAAGGTGAATATGATGTTCATGTGGGAAAACTCTCAATAAATAAGGGGGATTGACCAGAAAAGCAGGGGAGAAGAAGTGTGTAAAAAGGGTTAAAAACCTCATGAAGATGCCAGTGTAACAGGTTCCACTGGATCCCTGTGTTTCTGTCCTTTCAGTGCTCCTGCAAATTTCCTTCTGGGCTGTTACAGCAATTAGCAGCCTGTTTCTCTATTTACATTTGCATAACAGAATTTTAATGTAAAGTAAAGCAAAATGCCAATATTGGATCTAGTGCCAGTGTAAATCCAAATGTCAAATATCATTTGAAGACTAGGTGGAAGCTGGCTGCCTGAAAAAAATTAATCCAAGGTCTCCTCTCTCACCTGCAATACCTATACATATATATATATACACACATGCATACGTTGGTATTACAGGGAGTTTCACAAGAAGAGGCAAACACAAGATAATGATATAAAAGGCAAAATACTATCAGCTGTTCTTTATTCTTCTGAATAAGCTTGATAATATGAAGAAACTTATTACAGTTCCTACAGTGCCAGTGAGGTCTTAACTGAAGCAAGTTTCATAAAACCAATATATTCTTCCTAAGAAGCTTATGTATTTTCTTTAAAGCAGCCTGAGGATTTTAGTTTATTTCTTGTAGAGCAGATAAACTGGACAGGGGAATATTACATTGAGAAGTCATATAGTAAGACTTCCATGCTGCGTATTTTGGGCAGAGTAATAAAGCTTGGGCCATCCAAGGTCACCCTCTGACAAACGTGTGACTTGTGAGTCTGTGTGCTGGCCCTGAAAACTTAATAACAGACAGAAAATCTTTACAGCATCTTCACATTTTTATGAATAGGTGGCCTTCATTACATTTCTAGTGGTTTCTTCTTCTTCATTCGCTCCCAAACCTTTTTCTAGTGCAAATAACTGTATTTAGGGATGCTCTTTGACTGCCTCAAAGTTTCCCATAGGTTATTTGCAGAAATGGTGAATGACATCTATAGTGGACAGATTTTTTTTTCCCTTCTGATCGTGGATATGACTATTAACCTTCTGTCCACACTGGGGGCACTGACTAAAAATTTCCTCTTTTGGGGCATGGAGCTCATGAAGGTGCTAACCCAGGTTAGACAGCAACATCTTATTATTTTAATTGCCATTAATACAGGAGATGTATTTACAGTAAGGCTACCAACAGCTAACAAAACAAACATCTACTCTGCTTTCAAATGCATTCCAGGATTTTTTGCCCATATTGTCAATATGTTCTATCCTTGAGTTGGTCTTAAATGTTGCCTAATAACACTCTTTTATTAGAAATGTGCATGCTCTTGCTGTCTTTTTCTCTGGCATGCTAGAGGGAAACCACAAAACCAAGCAGAAAGTTCAAATACTAATGTAAGCATCAATAAAGAAAGGGAAAAACCTACGCTCGAAAAAGCTGTTATAGAATCACAGAACGGTTTGGGTTGGAAAGGACCTTAAAGATCATCCAATCCTACCCCCTGCCATGGGCAGGGACACCCTCCATTAGCCCAGGTTGCTCAAAGCCTCATCCAGCCTGGCCTTGAACCCCTCCAGGGATGGGGCATCCACAGCTTCTCTGGGCACCTTGGGCCACTGCCTCACCACCCTCACAGTGAAAATTTTCTTCCTAATGTCTAATCTAAATGTACCCTGTTTCAGCTTAAAACTGTTACCCTTCATCCTCTCACCCCACCCCCTGATGAAGAGTCCCTCCCCATCTCTCCTGTAGCCCCCTTTCAGCACTGGAAGCTGCTCTAAGGTCTCCCTGGAGCCTTCTCTTCTCCAGGCTGAACAACCCCAACTCTCTCAGCCTGTCCTCATAGGGGAGGTGCTCCAGCCCTCTGACCATCTTCGTGGCCTCCTCTGGACCTGCTCTAACAGGTCCATGTCCTTGTGCTGAGGACCCCAGAGCTGTGCACAGTACTCCAGGTGGTGTGTCATGAGAGTGGGGCAGAGAGGGAGGTGTTATGGAAGTAAAGGAATTATGACCAAATACAAATTTGTAAGAAGTTGTTGGAAGAAAGCCAATGGAGTGAAAAGCCTGATGCACAGAGACCTCTGTAGGCAGTGGTCCACTGAAGCTGAAGCAAACATCAAGGGGGTCAAGAAGACAAGTCTTTTCTGTAGGGACTGCTCAAAGTTGTAAGATTTGCATGTCTCTTCCTTTCAGTTCTTTTCTTAGAACTTTATTATTCTGATACCTTTCCTAAATATTGTTGTCAGCCCTCACATTCTTTTAAGAGGTAAATATGTTTTTTCTGTGTAATATTTTGTTTTCTGACAGACAAATTAGCTGTAACACTCCTTTAATTTAATTCTTTGAATACAAGTAAGAAGTTTGGGAAGGACAGGTAGACTTCAAATGTGTCCAGATGGCGCACATCATGCCAGAAGGAGGAAGGGAGGAAGGGTCAACCAGCCAAGATGAACTCTTTCCCTTCAGTTCTATTTATTTAAAGGAATAGCATTTCATTTTTCAAAGATGCTTCATAGCTGGGCAGCGTTTGGCTGTCTTTGGCTCTGTTTAAATCCAGTAGAGAGCGACAAGCAGAGATGAGCCCAAATCACTTGGACACAGATAATGTTTTACATGCTGACCAAAAGGTTAAAATTATGAGCAGAAGAGAGTTCATTCCGCTTGGAAACACACAAATAAGATATTTGGTGAAACTAATGCAAACATGAGTAGCCAGCGACTCATGACACAGAGATGCCAGAAAGAAATGGCAGCGTGAGTGGCTTGCTGGAAGAGTCAGCTGTCAACGGAGTGTGGCAGCAAACAAGGTCAACAGCATTTTGGCCCGAGACATTAAAAAAAATCATGTCATAGTGCAGGGAGATGGAACTGCAACTTCACGCTGCACCTAGGTTGCATCTGGAATGGTGCACAGCTCCCAGCATCCCACCACTGGAAACACGTTAGCAAACTGGATACAGTCCAGGGAAGGATCACAAAAATAGTGTTAGATTTGTGAGAAAAGTTTAAAATAACTAGATAAACCGTGACTTTATTGAAATACAGACAAGTGAGACAGACATGCTAACTGAAAAGGGTTTAAGGATGTTTTCCTCAATTATATGTGGCTATGAGCAAAAGGAAATAAAAATTCAGGCTGTTTGGGGAAAAATTAATTCAAGAATAAGATGTAATTGGTGCATGGAAAGCATATGAGGAGAGTCTGAAACAACAAAACAACTAATAAACGTAGAAAACAAACCCATAATTACGAAGACATGGTTTGTCTGATCTTTGCTCGTTTGCAAGCCCCAGCATGTCATTTCTGCCACATCCACAGTCATGTCCAGCCAGCTGCAACTGGACTCAATGGTCTGGTTCAGGGTGCTTCTGCGTTTGGAAGGACGAACATAGAAGACCTTTTTCCCCTGTGGCTTCTCCATGCAGTTGTTTCTAGAATGAAAAGTAATTTTTTTTCCCAGAGGTAATCCTGACACTGTAGCTAATGTGAAATCCTGTATAAAATTGAAGATAAACTATATACAACCTCTTTTTACAAGTCAACCTTGATCTACTTATATTTTGTCATGTACAAGTACCTGAAAATATCTGTTAATATTTTATGGAAAAATATCTGTTAATATTTTATGGAACAAAATGTTCATATTTTAAAACAATAAATCTGCTCACTCTCAACCATTAGATTATTACAGCTTTTATTTATTATTCCCTTTTTTTCAATAGTATGAAGAGAAACTATGAATTTCTAATCCCACAGAGAGAGGTAAAATAGGTCCATGTTTTTATAACCCCTAGATTTGTGTCGGAAAATACAGGAAGGATCTGTGGCTGTAAATCAAAAGGATTAGGACTCACATATAAGTGAACTTTGATTTAGAAACAGGTTGCAAGGTTAAGTAGGATTTTATCTTTTGTTGAGTACTGAGGAGTTATGGAGCAATATTTACAGAAAATATTGTCGGTATGCCTCAGTACTGAAATGTATTTTCTCCTAAATTCCCAGGTCAAAACAGCTTTTTAATCCCACAAAGAAAACAAAACAAGGTAACATTTACTATTTGTAACTCTGCAACGTAACCAGCTGAAGTTTGCCTTCTTCAATTTTTCGTGTACGATTGTCTGGTTTTGAGCTATCTGTGGAAATCCTCTGGCTCTGTCTGTACCGTCATGGCCAGATAAAACAGGTGAGAGCAGCCCAAAGGGGAGATGATACTTCTCTGAGTGTTATAATCATTCAACCGAAGTGTTTTTCCAAGATTCCATGTTTCAAAGCATTGCTTATAAACATCTAGTGACAGTATTCAAAATGTGTTGGTGAAACATACTAAAGGCACAGCTTCACTTTCTCAGATGAAATTAACAGATGACACGCGGTAGCTTTGTCTGTGCTATCAGGGCTTTTGGTGCAGGAGCCGGGATTTGCTCTCAGCTACAGTCTGTCATCTGTGACCCTTCTGTTCCGATGGATTCATCAAAGCAGTGTGGAGAGAGTCTGCTCTTTGACCTGATGCTTTTGGACTGTCCTTTGTTATTTGCTGCTTCTTGATGGGAGAAATCACGTTTTTCACTAATTTGTAAGACATTTGGTTTGACAACTTTAAATGATTTTGCTTTCTGTAGGCTGAAACTATTCAAGTTGTAGCAACGGTTTTTTTTGAATTGCCTGAGTGCAATTTATTGGGAAAAAAACCCTCCAACTCAAACCAAACCAAAAAACCTACTAAAGCAGATTCTTATCCCTGGAGTCAGTGCTGTCTTTGCATTTATCCTAAATAGAAATAGAAAGCTCTGAGTACCTGCAATTGGTTGGCTTGAGAAAGCAACCGAATATCACTTGAAAGGAAGTAAAAGCCCTGAGCTCCCAAGCCTGGGGAGAGCTGGGTGTCTCTGAGGAGGAACATTTCAAAATCAGATCCAAAAGGAACTGCTGAGCTCCAGCACCTGCCTGTTGAGTTCTGTGCTGTGCAGTGCCTTGGTTGGGGCTTGAATGAATGGGAATATGCATGCGACTGGCTGCTATTAATTTTATAGCCAAGGTTGAATATCACCGCTGTAGAATTTATTTTAAATTTACTAAATCACAAGAAATATTACATAACCTTAAAAAGAACAAAGGTGGAGAAGAATTTTTCTTTGATATGGATGAACTACACTGTGAATTTATTTCTCAGTTATTTACATCGTCTCTGAATTAATCAGTGTCATCTTTGCCATGAAAACAACCTTGAACGAAAGCCAAAAAAAAGTAATTTTAGGGCATTGCTTTCATTTTGGGAACATTATCATTTCAGTAAAAAGGAAGTTCTAGAGAACATAATGAATGTTCCAAGAATGGGGCAAAATTCAATATAATAATTTCCCTTGGACTGTAGGCTACAATAAGTGCAATGTTTTTAACTTATTTTCCACCCTGTCATATAGTTTCTCAGATAAATTATTTTGATGTTATTTATGCACAGGAAAAATCTCCCAACTTAAAATGCCATTTTGCTGCTGATAATTCTAATGTACCAAAGAAGCCGAGGCTGAAGCTGGCTGGATCAGTGCTGCAGTCACTTTGCAGTTCTGCTGGGACACTGTTATAAAGCAGTGATCTATCTGGTGCCTGTGTGAGGTACCCAAATCAGAAAGCATCGCTTGGACTCTGGGGTTTGTCCCCACTGATTGTCACGTTTATTTTTAAAATAGACACACTGGTATTAATCATACAACGTTTTCCCTCTCACAGCACCATCACTCAGACTGTGAAGGTAATGGTGCTGAGCATTTCCAATTAAAGTGGCTAATTAATTAAGAAGGTCTTTGCTGCAGCTGTTTTGTCAAAGTCAGCTTCCTCTGCCAGCCACGGAGCAGAGGTGAAGGCACGCTCAATAAGGGGGTCGGACCTCCCCTCCAGCGGCTGGACTTGCTTAGACTGTGTTCTCCATACGACCACACCGAGAGGCAAAATGAGGCAAAAGAGACTCAACAGGTGTATTTCAGACACCCATTCCGGGATGTGGCAAATCCTATTTGGAATGTTCCCATCACTCCCTATTGACTTTGCGGAGAACACTTGGGGTTAATGTCTTTCTCCTCTGGCGTCAGAAATGATTAAAACCCATCAGAAATTTTCAAAGAAAGTGTACATACCTTGAAAATAGCTGAACAAAATATCGGAACATTGTCTAAACACAAATCCTTCTTAGAAAAGATTTTTTTTCAAATTCATAATGTCAAATGTATTTTTGAAAGTTTAAAATCTCCTTTCCAAAATAACCTATACCAAATGTATGCTTTAGATCAAAAGGAATTTTACAAACCAAGCTCTTTAAAACATCACTAAATAAGAAACACCAAAAATTAAAAATTATCTAAATAAAATTATATTTTTTTATTTGTGCTACTTCCCTTTATGCTCATCTACAATATTTGAGTTCTGGGTTGGTTTTGAACTGAGGACTGTGAACCATTGCAAGCTGTGATGTGCTTTTGCTACAGAAATAAATATACAGTAGGAGTGTATAGTCACGAGAGAGGAACTCACAAAGGAAATTGGAGTTAGAGTGAAAAACAAAATGACTGTCAACATTGAAAGTCAAGAAATTCTCGTCTGTTTTTAAGATCTGTTATGACTTTGATCCTTTTTCTTACAAATCCCCTCCTTACTGATATTACACTACCAGCTACTGCTTCAGCACACTGTATTTGTGTTGGATGTGTCACAACAGATCAAAAATTAGATGTGTGTTTGTGAGAGGACGTGCCGTTCTTCTTTTGGTGTGCATCAGATGCCCCTGTGGAACTCAGCCCCTGTGCTCAGTGGGCTGGAGGAAGAGAGCTCCTGTGGCAGATCCGTGTGACCAGCTCGTGTGTACATCACCGCACCCGTCTTTGGCGGCAAGCGTTGGGGTGGTCTGCAGGGAACTGGTCTGGCTCTCAGTTCCACCATGAGACAGGGTAAGGGATGTGTGCTTGCTCCCCGATCTTCTCAGATACCCCATTACTGGCTCGTTTCCCAGGTTTTGATGGTGTCAAAAACTTGATTTTTGTCAGAAGTGCAATCCCTCTCTGATTTCCTTGTGGTGGGACAAGGCTCAGCTTTGGCCTCCTTGTGACCTCAAGTGCCCATTGACAGAGGCAATAAGGGACAGGGAACAGCAGATAGACACAAGCTGAGCACCACAGTCTCACTTCTCCCGTGTATTTTGTGCCGGAATTCATAGTCTCAGTTGAAGGTTCTGTTTGTGTTGTTGAGTCCTAATGACTTGATGCATCCTCTGACTCTGCAATGCAATATATCTACCCATTCTCTCCATGTCCTTTGGAGATGCTAATCCATAAAGCACTCCAGTGACCAAACACCCAAGGTAGTAAGGTCTGTTCTTTGTGCTGTTACAGTTTGTTATGAACAAGCGGAGATGCTCCCTCACTCCCTGGACACCAGGGCCAGGTAGCCTGGCCTCTGCTGCTGGCTCTTCAAGGGCAGTGTGGGTGCAAGGGCAAGAAATGGTTCAAGTGTTTTTGGGAACCACAAACCAGCCTCATGTCTTCCCAGAGGCCCTGCGGTTCCCGGTGTTGCTGCAGCAAGTCCTGTGGCTATAAGGACGACTGTTATGAAACTTCACAAGAAAGAGTCCGTGGTCCACCGCGGCTGCAGGTTTTGCTGCTGGGCACAGCTGGCTCTGTAACGCACGCGCTCGTCTGAGCAAAACCTGGTTTGGATTGCAGCTGGCCTGGGTGTTTGAGGAAGTTTCCTCTTCAGCAGATGGTAATAATTTTTTACCAAACGTTGCAAAGAGTCAGATACTAACTGAAAGACATATGCTCACTGCGTGGTAACCACGTGCATGACTTGCTTGTGTAGCACTGCCAAAACCTTTCGCTGGACTGGTTTGCATTTGAATAACAAACTTTGGGTCCGCAATGCAGCAGAGAAAGGGGCTTGCACAGATTTATCCCAGCCCATCCCAGTAAACTTGACATTGCACAGATCGAAAAACCTGGGTGCTCAAGTGTTAGCCACAAATGTTGTAAAATCTTTCTTCAGGTCTGCTCATGAACTGGTGTCAGCCAAAAATCACCAGTTCTGCAGTTGGGAGATGTGGCTGAGTTCAAGAAAGTGCAGAAATCACTATGAATCCCCTTCTGGAATGTCCAACCTTATTCTCTCATTGTAGGATTGTAGGATTTTTTTAATCCTTTTTGAGTTCTGATGTTGAGCACGATGTTGATGTCAGATATGCACAAGGCAATAATGCTATATGCGTTCCATGTACCATATGGATAGTCAATATATAACGCATTTGGCATACAACAACCCAGCCGTAGATGTCAAACCATAGCCAAACACAAATGACAAGAAAAGAATAGCATGGGCTGTAAGGAGCCAACAGATTTAAAAACCCTAAACCATGATGCAGAAAACTTGTATCTCTTATGTCATAGGGAAAAAAGTGCTAAATAAAAGTCCATTTTGAATTCCATAACAACACTGATAGTAAAGAATAAGGATAAACAAACCTCATGACTTTAAATATTCTGCTTCTTCTCTAAATTATTTTTTATTCTACAAAAAATAAAGACAATTTAAGAAATGGAGAAGAAAGCTCCCAGATAAAGAAAACAGGACACCGGGTTCACATTTTCAGTTGAAACTTTCCTTCCCTTATACCTAGAAAGGAATGGAATGTTTCCTTTGCAGAAAGACCTATACAGTATTTAGGTCAGGTTACATGATAACAGTTGTGTTCCGTACACTTTGTGCTTCTTTTGCAGAAAAAATGTTAATACCATTTGTCAGCAGTATGATGATGGATGAGGCTGAATCTTGTAATATAAAAATCAAAAGCTGGAGATGAAAAGCATTATATAAAGATGATGACCATGTAAATACTTCTATAGTAACGGCATAGCGATTTTGAAAAGAGCTTTGGCAGCTGCGTGTTGAAGAAAGGGACGGGAGTGTAATTCCTTTCTGCTCTAAGGCCCATGTGGTGTCCGAGTTCAGAGTGTGTGTGGGGAGAAAAGCGTTACAGGGAGGAGCCAGCTGTGGGGATGAAAGAAATGTGTGCTGGGAAGATCCACACGAGAGCAGCACCAGCAGGGATTAACTGACAATATCAGAGTTTTTTCCATATATTTCTCCTTTGGTCATTCCTCTACTCTGCTGAGTGTGTACGTGCTTGAGTCCGTTCCTGCCTTTTCCCTTACGGACCAAACGACGCGTGTGATCTCACAAAAGGAAATGAACACGAAGATGGATGCACTAAGCAATGCAGCTATGGACGCCAGTGCACAGATGTTCTTGCAGGGCTTTAGTGCGAGATTCACATCTCTGTATTCTCATAAAGGTTTGCTACTTTGAGATAAATAAATTGGTTAAGATAAGCCACAAGTGTGTGCATGGGAATGATCAAACACAGCAGAAAGATGCTCCACTAAAAAAATAAAAAAAATTGAAGCAGTGCATGAGCAAAGCACCCTGCTGTGAGCTGAAAACCTCACAGGAGTGAGACTGTATTTGCAAGGGGGGAAATAGGCTCCTCAGCCTTTGAAAGGAGGTATCCTGCCTCCATGAGCCTGGTGCTTCTGCCTCGGGCTGGGAATTCCTCACATGGAGACCCAGAACCACGGACACCCAGACCAGATGGAAATCTGGGACAGGGAGCAAAGGCAACCCGGCCAATCCCAACTGCCTTGGAGGGACAACTGGTTGCTCAAACAGTGTGGGCTGAAGACTGAATGCTGAACGAATAGGAAAAAATAATAATCATTCAGACATGTTTTACCCTACTTTTTAATAAAAATATATTTCTACTTTATTTGAAAGGATTTTCTTTATTTGAAGAAATAAGTAAATAAAACTCAGGCAAAATATTAAAATCTGTTGGAGGAAACAAACTTTAGCAATTCCACATGTTTTTGGAGATATTGCTAAAAGATGCTGAACTGCTCAAACATGGTATATGATTTTTGTGTGTATTGTGCATTGCTCAAGACTTCAGAAAATTCAGAGTATTCTGGCATTCTAAAACCCTCTTGCTTTGCTTTGTTTTGTTTTGTTTTGGGTTGGGCGTTTTTGTTTAAAACCAATATCCCACATTGTGTTGAGAGAGCACACATCTTGGGAACAATCCACAACACCAGTATTTATATCAGCTTTTAGTTTTGACTTACAGTTATAAAAAACGATAGATATTTAGCATATTTGAAAGCTAATAAATTTTTGGTGCTTAACTTCAGAAAATGATGTTTGGATATTTTACCTGTTATTTTGTTAAACAGAAAATTAAAGGAATAAAACGTCCATATTATAAATACGGGATTCAATGTATAGCTCTTTAAGTCTTCATTCTTACAAGTCGTTTATATTCGATCTTTCTGGTGGACCTCAGTACTTAGCATCTTGACATCTAACTATTTTGTAATAACCCAGCAATGAGTCGCAGGAGTTTACTCTTGTTTATTATAAACAAACAACAACAAAAAGTAAAAGCTGTACAATATAAATGGGTGCATTTAACTTGGACACTTTTTGTCCTGCTTAGGTCTGTCACTTTGCTCAGTTGTATGTGTTTCTTCATTGATTTCTGCACAGTCTCATTCAGAACTTGACAGAAAAATGTACTCAGAAGAAAATCATAATAGCTCCATAATTTGGAGCTATTTGGGGAAAACAAAGAAAGAAAAAGAAAGGTATTTCGCATACTTGCAAAGATCTTCCCACAGTGGTACATGAGCTCTGGCTGGAGCCTTTGACACTGCAGAGTGCAAATGCTAAAAAGGACGACTGGTAATGACTGTTGGTGAAATACTCAATCAAAGAGGCACGTCTTGCAATGTCCTTGTGTCTCACACGGCAGCTAACTCAAACACCGGGGACTGGGATTGTTCTGTGGTTCATTGGCATCTTGAACTCAGGACCCTTCACTGCGTGCTCTGTCCTAGTTAACAAAAGATTTCCAGCCTCTACCCCTCCATCTGAAGACTGCATTGGACACACAGTCAGCAGAAATGATTCTCAGCTGTCTCCAGTCTTGTTCCTCACAGCTAAAAGAAGAGTTTTCGTACAGTTTTAGAAGCCTTCAAAGCAAATTTTCCATCATAGCAGAGTATTTACAAAGCACTTCAGTTTTAGAGGTGGCGGCATATGTTACATCTGACTGTAACGGGTCAAACGTGCCTTCAGGAATGGAAATGAAACCTGTAAACATTACAGGATCCGTCACCTTTTCAAGATGCACCAGAATCTCTGTTGACTATCTTATGAGACACATGCGTCATATAAAGATTTTTTTTTTAATCCTGATTTTAGCATCTTTGTATACCTAGATAGGCACTAAAATCAGTTATAGTGCAGATGAGGAATTTCTAGCGTTACAAGTGTTAATTATGGTTTCCAGTGGGGAACATCTGGACTTCCTGCACCTGTGGATCAGTGTGTGGAAGGAGGACTGTCTGTTTTTTTACAGAAACTTATTCACCTTATCCTCCAGCCACGATTCCAGGAGGAGTTAATCCAGTTGTGTAAGCATGAAACCTCAATCCAACAGTTCTTATCCTGACAGCTTCTCTAGTACAGCCAAATGAAGTTACATCTAGTCAACACATACAACAGGACTGCAAGCAGCCAAAACTGAGGTGGAATCTCTCAGTTATGCTGTTTCCCTCCATTATATCATAAAATTGGGCTTGCACCTCCCCACAGTTCCTGTGCCAGGGCACCCTATTGACTACGGGGGTTACCCCTAGATCCCCACTGTCAAAGAAAAACAACTTTTAGACTGTTGCTATTCTGGACATTCAAATGATGATGGATAGTTTCCTTAATATTCTTAAGTGATTCCGCACATTGACAGAGATGACTTGTCTGAATCGTTGAGTAGGTGAGACTGGCAACGTGTCTCTGGAGGGAGTCCTGTGCTGAGAAACGCTAGGAGGAGCATTTGTCTGCATCCGAAAATCAGAGAAACGGGGAAATGAGGGCAATGAGAAATGCATCTCCTAACAGCGCCCAGAAGACGGCGGAAGGCTGAAATGCAGAGAGAAGGCGGAGCTGGAAAGAGGAAAACACGTTCAGTCCTACCGCACACCTAGGCCCTGTTCAAAAACCCCTGCAGCCCTTTGGAAAGGTTCCTGTTGGCTTCTGGATGTCCTTTTTAATGAGTTTTTTGGAAAACAATTGGGATCTGTTGCTTTTTCCGTAGGAGAATCTTAAACCCGGCTGCAGGGTCTCCGTGTGCCTTCAAGCACAAGCGTGGATCCCCGGGTAGTGCGTGTGGTCTGTTCCCCAGCACAGTGGGGAGCTGCAGGCTGTTCTCCAGCCCCCAGGACAGTGTTCATGGAGCGCTTCTGCATTTACCGGTCTGGCTTTGGACCACACGGTACAGCAGAGGGTACTCCAATAGTAGTGTCGGAGCTGTGGTTTCCCCCATTAGAATAATGGAAAAAAGGCAAATGCTCCTAATCCCTGTCTAGAAAACAGGGTAAAAGCCATGGACTTTGACAGCCTGTGCCAAAGGACGTGAAAATGCACACGTGTTTGAATGATTTAAAATGAGAACAATATTTGCATGGAAATAGATCTAAAGGCACTAAAAACCCTAATTGTCAATAATTCTCAGGATCTGGAAATTAAACCAGACTTTCTCGGATGCGAAAGCACACTCAGCAGTTTGGCTTCTACTGGCTTCATAAAGCCCTTGAACCCTGAGCCCCATGGGCACAGACAGCTTTGGTTCCACTGAACCTGTGCTGCCTAATGGTGCTGAGCATCAGAAGTTCCTGAGAAAATACTTAGAGGAAAGTTATAGAGAGTTTGTTAGGAAAAAAAAATTCTTGGAACTACCCCTTTCAATTTTATCAATGCTACAGCTGTCTGCTGGTGTGTTTAAATATTGTTCTTTATTAAACACTGTTTGTCTTTTTTCCTCTAGAGCTTTCAACCGTGTTCATTCCGTGTTTAACTTCTACGGGATTTGGCTTCAGAGAAAGTGTCTTGTCTGCAGTTAGTCCAGTGAGGAGGTAGGAGGCAGTAAATGTACAAGTGAAAAAAAATGTCTTGGACGTCAAAAAAAGTATTGCTAAGTGGGGATCTGCTGGAGAGCCCTAATACAACTGGGAAAAGCACTGCTGGAAAAAAATCCAGGGAAGGAGAAGTAGGGACGGGTGCCAGGTACTGTAAGTGCAAAGGCTCGGGATAGATGCACAGCCAGGGAAGTGTCGGTGCCACTGGTGTGGAAAGCAGCCACTGAAAGCTGCGATGTGGCCGGGGATCAGAGACCGCTGCTGCCGCGGAGGAGCGACATCACATAGCAGCTGGGCTCTGTTCACGCAGGCTTGGAGACTTGCCCGGGTTGTCAATCAACATTTTAAAAAAACTGTTCTGCTGCCGGATGACTCGACTCTCCTCTTTTTCCAATCTGCAGACATTCTTGACAGCTAGCTCTGCCTTCTTTCCTTCCCTCCTGAAATGGAAACTAGGAATGACGTTTTCATTTTGTTTTTCAGAAAAAAAAAATTAATTTTCTTTTGACTGGATAATCAAAGAAGAGATGTTTTACACCTTTTTTTACGATGTGCATATTTTTGTGTGGAATAGTGGAACCCAGGTGATGAAAATGTCCATTTTCCTGGGCTTCCAGATGGAGGGACATTTGTCCAGATTTGTTTATGGAAATAATTTACTCTGACCTGTGGGATTGTATGCTTGAGCTTTTGTTTTAAAAGCCAAAGGCAGAAGCTGAGCTTGTTGTCTTGGACAACCGACTGAAACCATGAATTTTGTTCATAGTCAAGTAACTCCAAGGTCTGTCTTATTGTCATTTGGGACGGAATTTTGGTCTTCTTTCATTAAATGCCATAGAGACAGTCAACAGGGGCTGGGGAGTGACTATATCCAGCATTTTATTGCTCTGTTTATAACATTGTTCAGGACTGATTCAGATTAGTAGGGCTTTAAGGGCCTGAACCCACAAGATCATCATCGCACATTTTCCACCGAGGTCCACGGGAGCAGGCAGAACCTGCCAGACTCCAGCTTTCACCCGGTGCAAGGGTGACTAAAACACTTCAAAGCTGCTCATCAGTGTATGAAAAGATAAAACAAATATGACAAATATATTAATTATTACTATTGTACAGAAATAAGCATTTTAGATTATGGATACACAAAGCTTGGATGTAAATCCAGGGGGATACTGGGAAGCAGTATGAGTTCGGTGCATCTCTGGAAATAAGAGAGAAAACTACTTCGATGTTCTAATCACTTTTGTAGAAGAATTTAGAAAAGACCTGCAGGTTTTTGAAAGCCTGACTGCGAAAGTGACTCACCAGAAAAAAATCAACATATTTAGTTTATCCAGAGCAAGGTTGAAAAGTTCAGCCGGGATCTTTTGCAAAAAATGATACACGGCTGGCGAACCGAAGAGAAAAAGGAAAACCAAGCTGTGCAGGGTCTATTGTGAAGGCAGATGCTAGGAAATACCTTAATAGATTCTTAGTTGTTAATATAAAGTTAAACTAACTCTCATGTGCAGAAAAACAACTTGTTGTCACTTTAAAAATTCAGCATTCACTATTTGTCTAGTGTTGGTCAAAAGCTGAAACTAGAACTATTCAGACATGACAGGAGATAACGTTTTCAAAGGCAGGAAAAGGAATCGTGGAGAGTATATATATTTATAAATGTATATTTTGTGCAAATAAGTATAGATAGGTGTCTGTGTATATATTTTTACACCTAAACTGATAGGCATACATTTGGCTTTTTGCTGACGATGGTGTAAAGTTGTGGCATTAGGGTGGCATTGTCTCTGGAAAAATTCTAATTCTACACTGTCTTCAAAGGTTGCTCTTAACACCCAACAGAAGTAGTAGAGGCACACACAGAGGTGAGATACTGTTAAGTTTAGGGCAGAAAACAGGCAGAAGTTACTGAGAAAAAAGTTTTAGTATAACACAGGACTGCAGATGCTGTGTACCTAGAATGACAGCTGAAAGGTTACCGCTACCAAAGTCACCTCATGCATATGGCAAAAGCCTGTTATTTTTCAGTGCAATATAACTCTAGGGAGACCTTATGGAAGGAAAATATTGATTTTTGAGCGTTTTTCCTATATTTTCAGTGCCAGATTATTGCAAGGGGGCTTCATACACTTTTCTTTGTATTTTGACATTGCAGTTCAGAGCTGTTCAGACCAGAACACCGAGAGCCAATAAAAACAACTGAATCTGGGCTGTGTTAAGGCTCTAAAGGCACAGGAGTGGGAAAGGCTGCAGTCACTGTACATTATCATGATTTAATGTAGCTTCAGGCTGGGTTGTAAAATATTATGTTTATCATGCAGGGTATTATGTTATTCAATATAATTCTGATAATTTATCAAATTAATTGAGGAGTTATTCATTGCCTGTTCTGGAGAGGAGGGCCTTTGTAATGTTTTTTTTCTAGGTCTGAACCAAAGCTCATATTTGGATTTTGATGTAGCTTCTGTCAGATGACATATTGCTTTACAGGTTAGAAAAAATATTTTTTTCTATTTACTTTCCATATAATTTCAGAAAGACCTTCTTAATTCCTTTAATATCTATAATTTTTTAGTAAGGTGTTACTTCCTTTTACTTCAAAACGACAGTAACTAAAAAAAAGTTTAGGTACTTTCATGCAATATGACTATATGAAAAGAATGTGGGATACAGGTTTGGTAGTTTTCTTGAAAGATCCCTTTTACTTGTTGGTCTATACAGGTACACATTTGTGTTCTGTGTGCATGAGACTCTGATTTGCAAATAATGCCAATTTCTGTGAAATTATTTATTTTTCTGAGTTCCTAATTGATGACAATATATATTGACACTTCCATCTAGTTCCTGAATGTGAAAAAATGCACTATATATTCAGCATCTATTGTATTTTGTATCTTCTTAGAAGACAAAATATATCAATAAATGAAATAATATTACATATAAAAATAAATTCTGATACTAAAAGATGCATATTTTTACATAGAAGAAAAATATCTAGACCTCCTCCAGCTATTTTAGGCTGTATTCAACCTGTTTTATTTTTATGAGATTTAGGAAATTAAAACACTTATCTCTGCCTTATTTATTGCAAAATTGAGGAAAAATAAATCTGGGAAATCATATGTGATACACCTAAGAAAACAGCTGTAATTGTTATTCTGGACTTCTTTAATACTGGAAACCTGGGTTTTCTTGTCAATGCCCACCACAAATTCAATGACCAACATTCTTCCACCATTTTTTTTTGGATAACCTCTTACAGGAGTGATAAAAACAATTGAACCTCCTCAAGTCATAGGTTTTAGGTAGGCCCCCTGGTTTTCATGCTCATCCTTCCATTTGTCAAAACCAAAAGAAGATTATACAGGAAACTATAGTTCTGTCTGTGCACTGCCAAGGTGTTAAGAAAATCGGACAACTTCCTGAAGAGTGAGGCTGGAAAAGCTGAACCGCGTGCACCATTGGGCACCTGCTGTCATGTCAGCATCCAGAGTGAACCGGGATGGAAGGTCTCTGCTGGAGCTCATGCTGTCAAGGGGCAGTGGCGTCACAAAACTGGAGATTTCCACCAACGTGAAAAGTGGGAAGCAGTAGATTAATGATGACCAAAAGGTATGTGCTCAGAGAAGAAATTCTGGTTACAGAGCTCCTCATCTGTGCCTTTAGGGATTTTCCTCAAGAGAACCCTTACAAAGACTTATGACAAGAAAGACATTGTCCATGCCTTTCCAACACTTAATCTCCCAGCAAAAGAAATCAAATCTTATTAAATCAACACCTCCTTAAACATTGAAGCTCTCTTTGTGTGCAGCAGAATTCCATCATTTGGGAACAACAGGAACAGCTTCCCTTTATCTGATAATTTGTGTGTATTTAAGTCACTGATGAACTAATTTAATGTCAGACAAACCTTCAAAGGTAAAAGAGTTATTTTGCTTTTAATTAGAACCCATCATTTTTAGAAATGAAAATTTACATCCTTCAGCCTTCTGAAATTTACCTCTGTATTTTTGGAAATGTATTTCTAAACATTTGCCAGGATGTATACGCTCGTGTCACTATCCTGTCTGGATTTGACATCTGTTTATATCAAAGAGTGCAGGTTATAGTCTTGTTATGCTGGATGCAAACATGCATTTTAATGAGTTAATTTATTTCAGCTGTTCTAATGCCAGTTTTCTTGATTTAAGTACCCTGAAGAACTTTAAAGATTGTGTGGTTTTAGTCCTTTTAACTATTATAGTTCCAACCGATTAATTTGTAAGAAAAAGACATACTGGTTTCATATTATCTCAGGGTTGTTTGAATTAAATAAGGCATGTATTTTCATTTACATTTAATGTCAGGAATACACAAAAAGGACACATACATTTTTTCACTTGTGAATACCACATCAAAAAGACATTGAGGCATATAATTTCCATTTCACAGCCACAGGGTTTCACCCATCAAACACTCCAAGGATTCTCATCCCTGCTCACTCTTGGTTATACAGGACCCTGATACTTGTGTTTGGCATGTCACCTTTCCTACAGAGACCACACAACACACCTTCCCGTGTAACATAACCCCCCTCACCATCCGGTCTCTCATTTTCCTGTTACATCTCCTCTCAGCTGAACACGTCGGTCTTGGTTTGTTTCCCCAGCTAGAGGATTGCTGCTTCTGGTTCCCAGTCTGTATTTTGCACAGTGTCAACATTTTCATCTGAGAAGCCTGCTCACTTCATAACATCAAAAATTGTTTTCTGGAAAGCTGCAGATGTCATCCTGGTCTCAGAGAGGTGAGTGCACCCTCGGGTGCAATGAACACACCACCGCTCGAAATGTTTACCAGATGAAAGCAGGGAAACGCTCGGGAGGATCCAGGAAAGTTCTTGTTGTCTTCTTGAGAATACAGGAGTTTTCCTCCTGGTACACACGTAAGGGAAAAAGAGTTAATTCCGATACAATGCAGCTTGAACAGATTAGCTTCACAGCAGAGTCAGACGAAAGCTGGTTTCTCTATCACACCAGATCGAGGTCTGCAAATATTGTGCAGTTTCATAATCTAGTGAGATTATTTGTTCATAATGCTTTCCTGAGCTCTGCTCTTCTTGTGGTACCACAGCAGGCGTGGGAACGCCAGAAAGGTTTTATCTTTATCATCTCCACTGTTACAGGGAGATCCTACAGAAAGATGAACACACACAAACGTGCTTCAAACTGCTTGTGAGTGGTAATTTGGGAAGCATTATACCTATTTCTTTCTGGACATTAATCAATCATCTTTCTAATGAACCAAAGGTCTCTGAAGCAGTGGCTCTCACTGTACAGGAATTTTAAACTTGCTCTTGTGGTTTGCTATTCGGAATTCAATGAAGACAGTCCCTGTTACCGGGCAGCAGTGTTCCATGTCCCTGCCACACGGCCCTTGTGTCACACTCAGCAGATACTGAGGAGTGTTAACTTCTCGTTATCGTTCATCCAAACCCAGGACTAGTGTGATCCAAAACAGACGAATGAGGAAAACAGCTACTGTTTTAGATTGTTCGGTTGTACATTTTCCAGGCAGAAGACAAACTAGCTGTGAATCACACTTGGTCGGTTTAACGTGGCCTTCAGAGTCCCAGGAGGGTAAAGCCGGACTCTGTAACCATTGGAACCACTTTCCAATGAACTGGGTGAACTGGGGTTTCACCCCGCACAGGGACAGAGGAGCACACACTCTGTGGGGTTTTAAGCACCACTGCAGATAATTGTCGTGTTCAGAATGGGAAATGTATGGTTTGTTTAAAAAGGTGACGATTGCTTCCTATCGAAAAGGACTGTGTGAAGCAGGTTACCCCACATCGTTGAGCACTGTATTGCAATGTGTATGACATGGCTGTTCTGGAAATAAAGTGCTTGTATTTACGCAGTGGATACCAGAAAACTACCGAAAGCCATCCTACTCTCACTGCTGATGGTTTAATTCTATTGTAGCCATTCCATGGTATCATGGGATGAAGGTCTATTTCAACAAAAGCCCTTCACCTTTATTTGGCATTCTTACCCGAATTCCTCGCCTCATGGTTTCACAAGCCCATGGTTATATTGTCCCACCTGCTGTGTTGCAGGGGGGATTTTTCCTAAATTCAGTTAAGCTTCAGGGACGGTAACTAACAGATTCCTCCTTGCCTGTCCGAACAGCCCCAAGAAGCCACTCTGGCTGCTGTAATGCTTGTGGCAGACTGAGGAAACTCCTCCCTGCAAACATAAGAGGTTGCATCTCCCCACAGACTGACAATGTTTGCATTTGGTGACTTGATTTTTAGTGACAACAGTGGTCCTTCCCTGGCCATTGAATCGTCTTACCTGTAGCTTTGTGTGACATCGTATTTCATCCAGTGCCATGCTCTTCACCACAGAAACATTCTTGTCATTCAGGTGGTTTTGATTACTAATCATAATTTCATAGCTTTGTGTTGGTAACTGAAATAAACTCTCTGAGCAGCTTTTCCAGAACTCAGACGTCTCTTTCTGAATCTTTTCCCGTTTCCCATTCTTGAAGGCGTGGTAGCCAGAAAATCCCTGAGCTGCTCTGTACTGAAGTCCCTCTGGGAGTCGGTGTTCTTCTTCAGCCAGCTCTCAGTTCCCTGGAACGAGAGGCAATTCCTGTGCCACCCGCTAGGCGTTAACTTCGTCCTCAACGGTGCAAAAAGCATTTCAGCCAGCTGCAGTAAAGAGGATGCTGTTGCTGTGAGTTGACATCGACTCAATTAAACATGCGAAGTACTAACCAAAGTTGCCGTGCTTTTCTCACTCCTTGCGGAGCATTTTTCTTCTTGAAAGCTAAGGAAAGATTTTGGAGAAAAGATTCTCTTGACTGCCAAGAACTGCAAATTTACCCGATTCACACCAGAATTCAGTGTTTTGTTTTTTTTTTTTTTTTTCCCAACAAATAGGATGCTGAATCTCAATTTTCCTTTGATTGTGGCTTTATTATTCTGGAATATATTCAAAATACCCACTTTGATAGAATACTGGAAAGATGCTCACAAACACTGCTGTTTCTGTGGGGACTCTCTCAGGAGTGTCTCAGGATCTCCCACTTTACTGAAAGTTAAAATTTCAGCCTTTGGAAAGATTAAACAGTGGTGTTTGGTGCCATTTAAATTTTTGTGTGATACCCCAGAACTCAAGGCAAACTTCTTCCCACAGGGAACATTCAGAGTTTTTGTGCAGCTTTCTGCCTTTTTCTAGTGGTGAAACTGGATGAAAAATCTGAAGCTGGGTGGATCCTTGTGTTCAAGCTGTAGATGCTCTAAAGAGGTCTTTAGTCAAACAAAATCCTGCTATGGCCTGAAAAGGGATTCTGTTACACACGTGTATTCAAAATTGGTTTTCGATCTCATTAAATTCTTGGCTTTGAAGATGACTTTTGCTAATGAATTCTGTAATCAGTTATTGCTCGTAAAGTATTTATTTTAATGATTTGCAAATGTATTTTCCTTATACGTTGGTGATCACTTCCTTGTTTTTGAAAAATGAATTTTTGATTTATTTTTTTTTTTTTCTATCCCCTTTATGGTTCTATCCCCTTATATTTGCCTTTAGACCAAAAAAAAACCCAATTTACTCTTGTCAGTATTCAACTTCATGGGTTTTCTTTAACACCCACCAGTGAAACTCTTCTAAAGGTTTCACATCTCTCTGAGATTAGGAATCAAAGCTAAATCAGAGTGCTGGAAATATGAATTTACGTAAAGGCATTGTATTTTTCAGCATTATCCTCCACCACATCCTTAATGTATACCAGTATTTTGATTGTCTTTGGAGGGTTTTAGACCATGTCTTCATGGTGAAGGAGTAGAGTCACAGATAAGACTGGTCTTGTCATTGTCAGCTCTGCAAAACTNTCTTTTTTTTTCAGCATTTCGTAAAGCTTGGTGATCTATTTATAGGAAATAACACATAAATCCTCAAGCCACCAAGAAAGGCAGAAAAAACTAATGGAAGAGCTGCCTGGTTTTGCTATTAACTCATTTTGTTGTTTTAAAGGAAAAGAAAAGCAAAGAAAATATTATGCTAATTAATGAATAAGAAGGTAAACTTCCAGTCTGGATGCCCTTGAAGTGGCTTCTTCTGCATCTGCTTGTTTCCAGAGTAAGTTTGTGACCTGACTTCGTGTCACATGAACACTCTATGTGTTCATAGAGTTTTGTTCTACTGCTCTGTGGAGAACTGCAGGCTTGGTAAACTCAACAGGAGTCTGCCATTCACTTTGGTGGAGCCAAAATTCCACTCCCTGCGTCAGACTCCTGCCTGTCAGGAAGGCCCCTGCAAGTGTCTCTGGTGTTGTACGGGAGCTGAAAGGCAAAGACTGAGGTGTTCGCACATGGCCAAAGGGCTGTCAAGGGGTTACAACTCATATGACAATTAGACCCTTAATAAACAGGGGGAAAAGTCAATAAAACTTCTAGTCCATATCCTCAGCTGTGATAATTCCACGTGGGTGTGTATATTTAACCTCATGAAGACCCATTCACACCAGCTGAGGATCCAGCTAAGATATACTCTGATAGTATTATTTTCTTAAGATTTAATTATTTTTTAAAGTAGATGACTGCGTGTTAAAATATTAATGTTATTATTTATTTTAATTTTGAAAGATTCAGAACAAAATTCTTTAAATGTATTAGTATAAGTGAAGGAGTAGAGTCACAGATAAGACTGGTCTTGTCATTGTCAGCTCTGCAAAACTCATACTACAATGAAGACCAGTTTTATTGGGTAAAAAATGGAAGAGTGTTCTCTTAGCAATATATAAATACGTGTTTTAAAACAGTTTTATGTATTTTTTATTCTCAGCAGTAGAACAGCACGATAATGCACTGAATTCTCTGTGGTGTGGTTGGATGTCACCCCATTCTCACGTGCTCTCTTTGGGTAAGCACACTGAAGAAGTTAAACATATGAACCATACGCATAGAAGAATAAACTTGCGTAATTTGCATGGTCTAAATGATTAGTAGATGCAACATAAAGGCTATCAGTTGTTACTTTATGTATAATATAAAAAAAAAATCTTTCAGCAGGACCAGTCCTTGGGTTATATTTGATAAAGTTGACTTTATAAAGAGCAAGAAGAATGTGTTGTGAGTCTGCTACTTAATAAGAATTTTCTGCAGGATAAAAAGTCTGACATTTAGAAAGAAATGGATGACTAAACTATAAAGAGCATATTGTATTAAGCTGTATTTTTAAACTTTATTTTTTTAAGATTGCACATTTTTAGCATTGTATTTATATACAAATGTTGGGCAGGTTTTGCCCTAGAAGAAAGCTGACTTCTATATTACATGAGAAGAGAATAATCTATAGGATTCCACATTTATAAATAAACCACAACCACATATTAAAAAAAATAAATCCTGTAACACTGAAAACAGTTGTTAAACTGATGTGAATGGGTTTTATAAAAACCTAAGGCACAATCAGCTCCAGAGCAGTTTCTCATGCCCTTGTAAATGCAAAACCCATGCAAAACCCATGCAAGTGCAAAAAGCAGACTAATTTTAACACATTAATTTAAAAGGAAAAGCAATAAATCCAGTTCATTTAAACAAAATTAGAGTCAGATTTCTGATGGATTTAGTATTATATTTCTTTTCTAGAAGTGGAACTTTTAATGCGAAGGGGTAGCATTGGATGTAGTTCACACTCTGTACTGGGATAAAAGATGCTCTTATTTTGCAAGAATCATAAAATCATAGAATGGTTTGGGCTGGAAGGGACCTTAAAGATCATCCAGTTTCTTTCTGTATTACTAAGACAGCTGCAGGTGTACTTTATTAACTACTAAAAAATAAAGTAATAAATTTTGTCTAAAAATTCAAAGAGGAAACATCTCAGAAACATGATTTTACCAGCATGTCTGAGTATCTGAGTTGTTAGTTTTGTTGCACTTGGTATACTAAATATCCAGTGCAGGAAGAGGATAAGATTAAGCAATTCATTTCATAATATCATAGAGTGAAGCCAAAAAATATTATTAGACAGTATGTATTCCATACAGGCATACAATGTAAAAAAAAAAAATAATTGCATAATGAGATTTCATGGCACCAGCCCTATTCCCTCTGAGAAATTCTTACAGGGGATGTGTTACTGAGCACAGAGAGGTCAAGGTTGCCACTCCAGCACTGCTTAACTTGAGGAATTCGCACTGAAGTGTTGTGTTATGGACAAATGGCTAAAATTCAAGTTAGAATTACACAACCAGTGATAAAATATATTTTTTTCAAAGACGCATCTATTTCACCATTTATTGTAAGTGACTAAAAATGAAAAATAATTTCTTGAAGTAACAGATGTCTGAAGTTTGATTTGAAATATGAAGTTCACAAACTATGGTTGTTATTGCAAAACTGGGATTCCTTTGTGATTAAAATGAATCCTTTCCACTGAGGAGATTTGAGCAGTAATTTTGAGTCAGTAATTCATGCAGTGTAAGTAAAAACAAGCCTTTGAGGTTTTCTTTTTTGTCAGAAGAATTTGCAAAGATAACCACAACAGACTGTGCAAATTTGGTGACCCTGAAAAATTCTCTAATAAGGACAGAAAACAAATTTGTTTAATGGAATTTCTATAATTCACAGGAACATGCTTTTCAGATAAAATTTCCCAAACTAGTCACAGTGAATTCGGCTGCTTTTGCACAGAAATATATCTAATTAATGCATTTTTACCAATGTAATTTTAGGCCTTGATAACTGGCGGTTCATTATAGAGGCAGAGTGTGTTTATCACAGTGAGAACAGCATTATCTGGTTCGTCTGCTGGAATGTTTTTATGAAGCCAACGAGGTAGAATGAATCACTGATGTTACATATTCATATAATAAATCCAAATCCTAATCTATCTTGTGAGTATTCATGCAAATGAATGGCATTCCTGGCTTAACATGGATTTGAGTTTATCCAGTTGAAATCTAGATTTATTAAAAAAGGTATAGAACATTTCTGTGTTATTGTTCATGGACAGTGTGAATCGATGATAATATCTGAATTTTGGTCTCTGCAAACTAATAACACTGTGTCCTCTGATATACACAAACAAAATACCAGTGAGATGAGAGATGTGTCCTGTATTTCTACCAGACCTGTGAAACTGCTATACCACTGGTATTTCCTGCGTAACTGACATCACTTGGGCAATTCTTGGTGTGTATGTAACTGTAAATACAATTCTGGCATAATGTGTAAGGCAATTTCTTAGTTTATGAACTGCGTGAATTTTACTCTTCAGATTATTATTAAAAGAGGTCCATGATGGATTTATTTCTGATAGTGAGCTCGATGGCTAGTATTTTGTGGCTTAATACGTTAATATAATGTACTGGAATTTCTCTAACATCCTCGGAGAGGTTGAAATACAGACAGGATACTTCTCCATACATTAGTTGTTAAGTAAACGCTCGAGTGATGTGTTCTCCCATACTAACGCAGGTCTAACACTATAAATTGCAAAATGAGTATGAAAGTGTTACTTTTTGGCATCCAAAGAACTCACGCTTTCGGCAAAACAAACCTGTGGAGTTTTGAAGTCAAGGGCTTCTTTGTGAAAGAGACACAGCAAAGCGTTTGCTGGAAGAAATAATTCCATAAAAGTCAACCCATAGTCTTGTCCTCGCGCTGTCCTTCCGGAAACGCCTCCACGCAGCCCTCGCAGACTGACTGTTTGGGACAGCAAACACTACACACCACCTGTTATTCTGGCCAGGAGCACAGTGAGCCTTGTACCTGTGTGACCAAACTCTCCTTTCCGAGCAGCAAATGAGCACATGGCCCATTCATAGAGTCTGCTGGCCCATCCTGTCCTCCAAGCTGTGCTTGGGTGTCACCTGGCACGCACTGAACCTGTGCGAGGGAAATGGTTAGAAATGGAGCAATATGGAGCAAATTTCCATGCCAGTGCTCGAAGCTGTGCCGTTGCTCTAAGTTACTAATAAAGGCGAAGCCTCTGTGCCCTGACCCCTCAGATACCCCTGAAGATATTGCTTTGCTTAGAATGACTAAGGAGGAAAGAATGATCCATTTACTTGTTTCATTATTTATTCATTATAAAGGAAATTACCTTTCAGGTATTTTTTGTTATCACTAATTTGTCTTTTCTCTCTAAAAGCTCAAGAACTCTCTGGTATAGGAGTTGTTAAATAATCAAGAGGAAAGTTTTTCTTATCAGAGAACTTTCTATGAATTGCATGTATGATAAGCCCGACCCTTTGCGCAGCCTCGTTCTGCACTTTCTCATAATGAGATTTCTCTTCTTGCCCTCCTTAGGAGTCAGGTATTCAATTCACAACCTGGCGCATACACCAGGCTGAGCCATCGTGTCTTCAGCTCCAGCTTATCTGCTCAGAGGACAGAAGGTGTTACAGTGACTCTTAAGGGTCACAGCTCAACATGAGTCAGTGGTTTGGAATCTATATTCACAGTTTTTTTTAAGAAGTCTTGAGTACGTTTTCCTTTCTGTTAGTCCAAAGAAGTGTAGATGTCACAGAGACAATATGCAATGCATATTTATTCTGTGATTTTTTTTTCCACCCACTGCCTATAGTTTTGCTGTACAGCACATTTTCCTTTTACCAAACTTATTCCTATGGTTTCGGAAATACTGACTGCTGACTCCTATATGGATGCCTAAAGAAGAAAAATGAGTGATGAACTTTTAATGATGATATTTTCACACAAAATCACAACCCTGCAGAAATACAGCCTTGTGTTTTTCATTACATTATTTCCCACTGAGAACAATTCACACCTTAACTTCCAGACACATTCTATCAGATTTTCTCCCAAATAAGTGGTTATTTCCACTGGTGAGCTGTTACTGTGTTCATCCTCTTAAGTGGCATTTTCAAATTATCCCTTTGTATGTACCTCCCCAATTAATAGATAATTCCAGTTATTAAGAGTTAATTCAAGTGGTTTGTTCATTCTTTCTTCTAAGCCTTTTTGTTAGTACTACGACACCTCACTGATATATAGTTAGGTTGGACTAAAGACTACTCCTTAAGCTTCTTCAGGTGAAAAACTAGTGGAGAATCGGAGATCAAGTCACCATATGTGTCTCCCTACAAAAGGTCTGAGCTTGCTTGTGACACAAGTGGCACTTTCACTCCTTCACACCATTCCTCTGGCATCATTACCTCACATCACTCGTATGCACCCCGTACACCTGTGATTTTCCCCCGTGTTCTCCAGAGGGACCCCTACTGACACCCACCTCCCAACATCCATGCTGGATTTGCTGCCAAATCATGTTGTTGCTGGAAAAGAAAACAAGAGCCATCGCCAGGACCAGATGTCACAGGCGCATTTGTAGTGCCTGCAGTAGGTCTTTTTATCGAATCCCCAGAAATGGTAAGATTGCACAAGTCCCCATCCAGTGAGAGTTATCACTCAAGGGTGGGCTGCTGCTGTCCTTGGCTGTGGACGTGGATTCGTGTACCACGGATCCTTACCCCTCACACCCCTCACCTGCACTTGGCAGGAGGCTTGGCATGCACTGCATGTGGGTGACACCATCATATCTCCTCTTCTGAAATCACCCGGTGCTAATCCCAGCTCTGCCCTCTCCCCAGCAAGGAACGAACACCATGGACACCAGGTCTCTCCCTGGCAACACCAGCACAGTGTTGAACCACTGCAGCTGCTTGGCAGGGAAGACCACGGCTGGTCTTGCAGGTCAGCCAGCTGAGGAAATATTTTCAACTTCTAATTTGATTCCAAAAGAAAGGGGAAAGGAGCTCCCTGCAGTGAGGATAAATTCAGACTTAGGACACTTCAAACATGGAATGGCACAGTGTACTCTGTAGGTCAATAGCTATAGAATACATCAAAGTAGTGCTTCATCTCTTGCAAATAAACAAAGCTACAGGTAAGTGAGATTTGAGTAGATCTTCCTTGTCACTGTGGCAGAGTCCAGGTTCCTCTGCTGTTGCATTGTTTACTGCAAGGTCAGGTCAACTTTTCCTCAGCATCTCACTTGTGAAGGTATTCAAGTGGTCTTCGTGGCCTTCTTACTGTGTGAGTGACAGTGCCTCCCAGTGATTCTGTAAAATGCATCTGTAGATTAAGGTGGGCTTCAAAATATTTTCAGGAGTCTCTGTCTGCAGCACCTTCAGATAAAACCATTTTCAGTTTTAATCTAATTCAGAAGCTTAACTCAAATGCGTCCAGCTGACCTTTCTCTCCACTGCGAGACAATATAAGCTATTTCCAAAAAATAAGCCCTATCCAAAACCTGGGCTGGTGTTGACTGCTATCAGGAATTTATGTTTTCTTACTGGAAGGATGGGTTCTGTGGCAATCATCAGAGTGAGGATTAGGTTTGGATTGCATTTGGGTAATATAAAAGTTTGAAGAAGACAGTTAATTCCTTTCTGCCCGCAAGAGTTTGGAATAGAACCGGAGCCTGTTGTCAACACTTTTATTTNTTTCTCTTTCTCTTTCTCTTTCTTTTTCTTTTTCTTAACTTGGTGTACAGTTCTTGTCGTAATTATTCTTATTTTGGGGGTTTGCAAATCTAAAACTGAAGTCTAGTTTTGTGCTTGAGACTGAGCAGCCTTAAGAGAGAAGACTGAAGAGAAATCTGGAGTCAATTGTGGTCAACAGCTTAAGTTCCCTCACTGGATGGGTGGTTCCCTTGGCTAGAATTATTTTTAAGAGTAAGGTTATTTGGGGGAATGCGATGACTGAAGAACCCATTTGAAAATCTGGTGCCTTGCCCTCAGAATAGGGGTTGTGAAGGTATTTTAAACCAGTGCTCTTTGGTTTAAACTTTGTGCTCTTTTTTTCTTAGAATTTTTTCCATGACCTTGGTTAGGTTCAGGTCTTATGTTTGGGCTGGCGTTGGAGAATCTGCAGACTGAAGAGGGAAGTTAGATGCTGGATGTTATGTGTCTTGAGATTAAGAAGAAGGATGTTAAGGACAGCTGATGCTTTGTGTCCTGTTTTTTGAAGAGTTGCAATGCTTGGCACATTCCGGTAACAACTTTCAATTGACTAAAGTTGCCCCTGTTTGCATGACCAAATTAAAATAATAAACAAATCACCATGTGTCATTATGTGTGTTTATAAAGCTTAAAAGGGAATTATGGTTCATTACGAGCAGCAGGAAGAGTTGCATGCCGTAGGAAGGCATCTGCAGTGATTATGGGATTTGATCCCAGAGTCAGTCCTTGCTGTCCGTGGCCCCGGCTCCCCACTCACACACTTTCGCACGGGGAGCATTTAAGCCACACTGCTGATATCAAAGTTCTGTTCCCTTCCCATCTTTCCCATCTAGTTTGTTTCTAACTAGAACTAGTCCGTAGGTCTGACAACTTGTTTGTTTGCTTTTGGTCAAAAGAAGCAGCTGCATAAAGCCCAGGATGTCTTGCACAGAAACATTGATTTTGACAACATTTACAGTGGGGGATTTCCAGTGTTCAGGGTAGATTCTTGAACCGGTTCCAGTGCCAAGAGATGTGAATTCAAAAGTTGACCTTTCTGGTCAGAAAACAGATGTTTCACCACAATTCACTTTCCTGAAAATATTTGAAAGATTTTGGTTTTGTTTTAATTCAGAAGAAAACAGAATTTCAAACCTCAACATTTGTCTCAAATAGAATTTCTTATTTCAGTCCAGTGCTTCGTCCAGTGCTTCACCCTCTGAAGGTGCTCCTGAAACGGAAACTTCCTGCTGTGGGTGGGGAGCTGTCACAGCGGCCACTCTCCCCAGGTGTGTTCCTGTTCATCTCGGGATTAAGAGCCTTTGACAGATAATAATTTAGGGCAGAATATTCTTGAAGGGTATTTAGCATCTTAAATATTTTTCTAGTTCTTATTATAATATTACAACCCTTGTGTCATTTTTAGTGCTGCAAGCGGGCAAAACTGAACTCATTATTTGTATTTGTATCAACAGTGGTTTACAGGATTGTCTCTCTTCTAAAATAATAGACTTAAACTGATGGTTTTTGTGTTTGCCTCTCCCCATGACAGGAACTACAAAGGATGTTGCATGAGACCCTGTGAGGAGAGTGGCCACCATATTTTAAAAAATAAAAGACAAATATTGAACACTGGTTGTAATCTAGAAATTTCAGAATTATCCAAAGATTTCTGTTATGGTTCCTAAAAAACAAAACAACCACCAACAACAAAACAAAAACCAAAGAAAAATAGACACAGGAAAAAAACCAACACGAAAAACCAAACCACACAAAAAAGAGTCGGAGAAATACAGGTTGTACCTAGCACTGCTGCACAACAAGCAAGCAGAGGACTCTGAGTGCTATATATACAATTTGGAGAAGGCATAAAATTGTTTATCCATGCCACAGCTTTCTCGTGCACACAGTGTTGATCCTGTACTAACAATGACTCTGACAGCAGATACAGAGCCAGCTGTGCTTCCTGTCGGTTCTTCAGGAACAGGTTTCAAACAATCATTTATGCAAAATATAGATTTTAGCAGATTTAACAGAAGAACTACAGTTTATAATTGTGGCCTATTTCTTACTTCTCTAACACTGCAGATACATATTAAGTCATTTCTTTTCCTCAAGCATGACAATAGTTAAAACCAGTCTTCTTGCTCTACCACTTGAACACAAGATCATGCCTTAAGTACTGCACCAAGCAAAAGACTTTAGACGAAGGGAAGTGAAAATGTCTCACCAGGTACCCGGCACGAGATAGCTAAGCAGCCTCAGCCCCAGGCACTGGGCACCTCCCTGGTGACAGGGATGAACCAAGGCTGAGCCAAGGCAGCCCATGGGTGAGGGTCAGGATCAGGCCCATTGAGGGGAACCGGGCTCAGAAACAGTCCTCGGATGGTGGGGGAAAATCCAAAACATGGTGTGTTCCTAAATCCAGGCAACCACAGCTGTACAGCCCAGATTTAATACGATCTATAGGTACAGCATGAAATTCTTGGGACCACATGCTACTGATTTTAGGAGAGTTTTAAGAAATTGAATAATTCTGTGTGACACAGGGAATGTGATCAATTCAACCAAAGGCATTAAAGCTGAATTTAAAAATTCAAAAATATTCTCTACATGATAATCATCACAGAAAAAAACCCAAGTGAAATCGTGTCTTAGAGGAACTATAAGGCTTTGGTGCACATGCAGGCTGACATGTCTGGAGACACCACTGCAGAAATTTGGGAAAACTTTCAGCATTTCACTTAATCCTAAGCTTTTATGAGTAAAGTGTGCGTGATTCCTCAACATCCTTAGTTCAGTGCAATAAATCATGTTTTCAACATCCTAATCTTTCTGACAAACCTTGCCAAGTCTTGGAAGGACAAGGTACATGAAACTGACAAACACTTTTGGGTGCTTCTCTGTAAGTCAAGGAACTCTGTAATCAGATAGTTGCTGTCTATTACCTTCCATAAACCTTTTTGGCAACAAGTGATCCCTCAAAGGTTGCCACTAGCCAACGTTAGTTGGACTTTCTAGTCACAGCTAGCCAACAACACCTCAGTCTTCAGAAGCTGTGACACGCTCCCCTCTTTCCACTTACAGGCTGGAAATTATTCAGCAGACATATTCCTCCAGTACCAAACCATCTTTTCTTACTTCTTCCTTCCCGTCTGCCTGAAGGTCGTACACAGCAGTTACAGCTGCTGCCTCCAGCTTGACGGTGACTTTTCCTAATGAGCTGTCAGGCCGAACGAACACCGTCAGACGACAAAACAGGCTTTACCTCCAGCTCCCATTCCCCAACTTTGTGAAGAATTTCGCTCAATTTCAAGCACAAACCTGTGCTCCAGGCAATGCAGCAGGAAACAGGTGGGTACAAGAGCTGTTAACTGGGGCAGGCGTTAGCGACTTCTGAGAAAATGAGAGATCACAGATTTCTAACAGAAGTGGAGGAAAACTACATTAAAATTTTTCTCATCTTTCTGTAGATATTAATTAACATATATTTGTTTACACAAGTACAGCGAGGATAACAGTGGTCCTGTATATACAACTTGTCCATATGATCCCATTCCAGGGCATCTTCTCACAACACTTGCCATGAATGTCTATGTTCTTGGACTTGGCAAATTTATTCAAATTCCTGTCCTTCCAAGTTCAATAACTTTCACCCAGTACCATACAAACTCTGAATATCTCCTGTATAGATTTATTTCCTGTAAGAGTCTTTACTAATTCATCACCTGCCTTAACATTTCCATCAATGTGCTCTTCGCATCTCACCTCATGACCTACCATCTCCATTTTTTTTCACGATTTTATACTACAGTGTACTCATTCCTCCTATTGTGTTTGCCTGTTATAATTTCTTCGTGGGCTAATTCACATAGATAGCTAACTATAGAACTATATATAACTGGAACTGACTCCACACACTTTTTTTTTCTCCCATCCATTTCTAGGAAATAACCTCTGCCTCTTCCTAAAGCCCTGTTACAGAAAGTACTGTGCAAAGCCAATATTAAGTCTTTCAGATGTTTCTAAAGCACAAATAACAAGCAGATTTTCTCCACAGCCCTTTCCCAAGCTCATTTCTTCTGTCCATCAGACGAACAAGACTCTTTCAGAGGGACATGGCAAGAGAAACTCATCCATGGAAGTACTTTCCATACTTTAACGAAGAATTGTGAGGTCTTTGTAGGTGTTTCTGTAAGCAGAAGGTCGTGTGTCTTTCCCACCAAGTTTCTAAGCTCAATGTGAGCATTGGTAGGTGACAAGATTCAGGGAAAAGTTCTTCCCACATGGGCAAACACCAGTGCTCTACTGGCAAGGAAGAATTAGCTAGGAGGCAATTTAGCATGATCCTGTGTATGTACTTCTGATGTTCTTCAGACAGAGACAGCCCTGTGCATGACACGGGGAAGAACCACAGAAAACACTTGCAGATGTGTCAGAAACAGCCAGAGCGTTAGCCTAAACTGTTCTCATACCTAAAAATAAAACCAGATCCAAATCTTGAACTTTGAACAGTATTTCAGCCATACAGAAGCCTAAACCTTGCAGGATGCAAGGGCACATATGGGGAAAACATGATGTGTTTGGGAGGATAGGATTGCAGTAATACACATTTCCACCAACTGCGAGCAGAGAGGCTGAACACATCTTTATACAACAGTAGTGAAAGGCTGAACGATTCAGCAGAATGTGAAAATGAAATACAAGAAGCAGGCCAAGAAAACAGAAGGAACAGAAGTTAAAAATTCCACACTGAATGCTGCAGAAAGGAAAATGTTAATGAACACGGAGATGCCTAGGCTCTCGTCAAGCACTGCTGGCTTCGAAGTGAACGCTTTGATGGCATAAGTTTTTGTGAACTTTGGGCATTTCTAATCCTTAATTTAAGTTAAATCGTTTGTTAAATACATTCTGTTGGCTGAGAATTCCCTGAACTCCTAAACATATATGTGAGTGTTTGGGTCTGCAAAAAATAAAGCAGAAAGTATCTTTTTTTAAAGTTTCCTTTCAGAAGTCAATTCAAGTAAAAATCAGTAACATATTAAATTTGCTAGTTTGACACATTAGCTGAACTTTATTTTGGTTTGGTTTGGTTTATTTTGGTTTTGCTGTGGGATTACATATATATGTTTTGTATTGTCTAAAGTTTAGAAACAATAAATGCTTCTGGATGAAGTCAGATGGTCTTGCAGATGTTGAAATCCAGTCTTGTTTCAGTTTAGCTACTTATACAGAGTTTAAATATTTGGTAACGAACAGAGGTGTTGCTTTGCAATTTTCGGGCAACTGTTGCTCCTTGTTTAATTTATAAACATTTGCAACTGACATTGTCACAGGGGCACGTATTTCAGTTTGTTGTGTTCAGCTGAACTATTAGCCTCACTTGCCAACCTCATGAAGTTCAGCAAGGCCAAGTGCAAGGTCCTGCACATGGGCTGGGGCAATCCCAAGCACAGATACAGGCTGGGAGGAGAATGGATAGAGAGCAGCCCTGAGGAGAAGGACCTGGGGGTGTTGGTAGATGAAGAACTGAACGTGTGCGCTCATGGCCGAGAAGGCCAACCAACCAGGTGGATTTTGATCTGGCAGCTTGTGGAAACTCTTGGCTTATGAGGCAGCCTCATGTGCATTTTCTTTGCCATACACACCGCTCGCCAAGGATGTGCAGCTTTGTGTCCAAGAGGCGTCTGTTTTCTCTCAGCTTATGTTAAAGGTTACCGATGAAAAGGGAAGAAAATAGAAGATTTGTAATAACTGTTTAAGGAGAAAGTTATACTTGCAAAAAAGCCCAAAGGGATCTTACATTTTGATCTGTTTATATATGAAAGCATTCAGCAGTTTATTTTTAACACATTTCTAAAGCAACCAAACAGTAGTTTGCCTTTGGAAAGACCTGACAGACAATTCAGGAAAACTTCCATAAACGATGTTGTTTGACTAATACTGAGATTAAAGGTGGGGAAGATGTTGTGCTCTCTACACGCAGCTTTGTTTGCACAACAGGCTCCTGGTTTGTGGTGCAGTGTTGAGTTGGGAGGGACTCTGTGAGCCAGATACAGGACAATAAGAAAATAGCAACATTTGCAGAAAAGCACTTTTCTACAACGTAATATGACAGTCAGCCTCAACTTTTTCTCATAAGAAAACACCACGGAGCAGTTAAGGTCAGAGGCACAACCACAGGTATGTGTCTGGGGCATGCTTCAGGCAGATGTGAGCTGGTTCAGGAGAACAGGAGCCAGACGTCATGTAGGGGTGCGGGTTCAGCCCAGCTCCAAGCTGATACCCGCTGATTGACAGCAACGGCCTGACCGGAGCTCTGGAGATCCCAGCCTGCAGATGACTTGGCATCCTGTCAACGTGTCCTTGCGAGACAGCAGATAGATGTGCTCTGACTCCAGGGAATCGCAGGTGGCACCGACCGAGATTTTGAACCTAAAGCCATTATTCTACCATAATCTAGACACTTAGAGGTTCCTTTCAAATCTGGGAGGCGGCTGAGCTCTCTGTGTCTGTCGAAAAAAGAAATCCCTCTGCAAAGTGCCCCTTAACCAGCCTTCTAACTGTTCTCCTGCTCTCTGCAGGATTCCTGTTAAAGTTTCTGCCTAAAACTTTAGCTATTTCAAATTCACTAAATTTCCCTTTTGGAAAAAGGCTCTTTGGGAGCCTCAGCTGTGCCTGGTTTCTCCTGAAATCTTCCCGTTATTCTCCGTGCACCTTAATGCTCTCTACCTTTGTGTCAGGCTGCTGAAGAGAGGAAAGTCTTATTCTCTGCAGGTCTGTAGGGCTTCGTGCCCATGTCCCTAGGGCAGCTGGGGTTCCCACACAGCACTGGCTTAGCAATAAACACCAGTGTCACTCCTGTAGGATTTTCCCGACTGTGTATTGCTTCAGCTGCCACTCAACCACCTTATCTAACACATAGCTTACGATACACAAACACTGCTGCTTCTAAACTGTGTTCCTGTCTTTGTCTTAATAGCGAACCCCCTTTATTTCTTCTAAGCCACCAGCAAAAATTTATCATCTTCAGCACAGAAACCCTTTCCAAATTGTTGCCCTGGGCTTTTGTTGGCTCTCTGAAGTTCTAACTATGCTGGTTTCGCTTTTCTTAACCACTGAGAAAAAAGGTTAAACATACAATTTCGGTATGTTTCGGTATGTTTCGGTAATTTTTCCTTGGGACACTGGCATCTTTTCTGTTTAAACAATAAGGCTAAGGAATAGTTTAAGCCTCAGGCAACATCATTATCATCTACATAGTGCTTCTATGCTCTGAAACGGCTCATTCTCCACCGTTCTCTGTTTCCATGCCTGCTGCATGGAACCTGCAAAAAGCACATTTTATTTAACCCTCCTGCAGTTTCCTCTCCTTTATGCAATACCTTTTTTTTACTGACATATTCTAAATCTGTTCAAATAACCTTTTCCTCTCTCAGCAGCTTGGAAATCGAAGCATGCTACAGTGCAATAAGCTGTTCCATGCATCTGCTTAAAAACCACCGTGTGTCTGTCGGTACATTCACCTGGGTCGTGAGTTGCACCCCCACAAAACAGGCTGTACGGCCGCTGCCAGTGTCTCAGGCAGGAAAGCATTCAATTTCAAAAACGAACAAAAGTCTCTTTAATAACAAGATAGAAATACTTCCACTGATATAGTCGCCACGGTAGGGTGGGACTTTAGCTGACACAGGACCCAGATCTCGGCTTCCCAGTGGAGACATGGGATCCACGCTGGGGTGACTGGTGCTGCCACAGCCATGAACCAGGCAGAAGCAAGGGACAACGCCGGTCTCTCAGGCTTTGCCAGCTGGGAGCAGGTCTCTGGTGTGGCAGGTATCTTTCTCCTAACCAGTTCCCTGTGCTGGGAGCTGGCTCAGGCTGGGGCTGTTCCCAACAGTTTGGGCACTGACACAGCCTTTTGCGGGCTAACAGGTTGACCCTATGGCCAAAGGACGGGCTCTGGGACTGTTTAGGCTATAGAGTGGGTTTTCCCTCTGTTTTGTTGTGTTTTTTTCTTTCTCATCTGCCTTTCGCCTCTCAAGTGAAGAAGGAAACGCAAATCACTTTCTGTTCATCTTCAGTCCAGTTCCTTTATCACCAAGCTCTTTGTTTTTCTCCTACATAAAAGAAACGATGTTCATGGCTTCCACATACGTTTCATAGATGCACAATTTTATGTACAATTCCTAGAGGAATTGTAATCCTTTTGAGTATCCATGCAAATATGCTGGGTTTTAGACAGTAATTCATTTGTCAGCTGGAATATTTATTTACAGCATAACAAACACTGAATGGTAGCTATGACATCAGTGCTTGGAACAAATGAGCCATTAATCAAGAAAGCAGCCTGACCTTCCCTATTTCCATGGTACTGTTATCCCCAAGGCATCTGTACTTCCCTTTCCAAGTCCTAACTCCTGAATTCTTAGCTTAAAAGATGTGACCATAATTATAGAGAAAAGTAGATGGACTATGAAAAAAGGCACTTAATCCAACATAATTCTTCTCCATAATAACTGTACTTAAGAAGTTGATGGTTGAATGGTGTTCCTGTTGCACACGCAGTCATAGCAAATGAGAGCTTAAACTGTAGGTAACTGCAGAGTGAGTTGGTAGTAAATGTTGCGTGACTGGATGAAGATATTTATCATGTTAGACTGTAATTCACACACAAAACTTATAAACAATATGTGATAGCTGCTTTCCAAACAGAAAAAAATGAGAATGAGAATATTTCTGCCTCTGCAGCCAGAACATGGGAAACTTGAACACAAAATGAGAGAGCAGGAGGAGGTGTAATTTTACTTCATGATCCTGCTGGACAAGATCTGATCATATGCATCTATTCCTTCCCTCGGCTGTATTCCTTCTCTCCACCTCTGATAATTTTTTTGTAGAACTGGTAGTCCTTTGGGTCAGGAATTTCCATTAACACTGAGACAAGGAGAGTTTCTGTACGGTAAGGGCCTTCGAAGATGTTGCCATTTACACACGATTTAGCCTTGAAGACCACAGCTTGATTGGTCTCCATGAACTAAGAGAATGTGAATGTTCATTCATACATTCATTGAGAATTAAGAAAAGGGAAAAAAGCAAATAAACAGAAAAAGACTAGAATTTACAAAACGTAATGACATACAGTGTGTGTCATCCATCCTTTCATCAATACAAATTCTTTACAGCCAGTCTTCTAAACTAAGAAAGGGCTACCTTTTGTTATATATAAACTTTTTTTATGCCTCAGAAAACACATTATTTCTATTTGTAAACCCAACCAAATCTTGATTCCTTCTGCTCCATACAGTGAGTTTTTTTAATTCTGAACTTTTTTCAAGGCTTATTAAAACTGAAGTGAAATCTGACAAAGACTTGCTGTGAGACAGAGCTGCACAGCCAAAGCTGTAGCCTGTCTTTGGCTGTCTTTGTTTCTTTATTCTGTGGCTGATAACTTTCTTTCTCTCTCTCTCTCTCTCTTTCTTTCTTTCTTTCTTTCTTTTTTTCTCTCTTTGCTAAGTCAGAAGCAAGTGTGATATTTCTAAATGTCTCTTCGAAGGAAGGAAAATTAGTCTTTACTGAACAGAACAGAATCCTATGCTCTAGAAGCTAAAAGGTAACTTGGAACTTTTTACCTTCCAGCACTGTGTCAGCCACCATAACTCTCCCACTACCCGTTTGCTTTGCTAGCTCTCATTTCACACCAGGAGAGCATGTGAAATATAACCTGCAGCTCACAGGGGAAAGTACTTCTCTCCGGCTTGTTGTAAGAAGGCCAGTGCTTGATCAAGGCTGCCTCACTAACTTGTTCTTGAAGAGAAGAAATGCATCTCCATCCTTCAATTCTCTCTTTCTCTCCTTCCCCTCAATACAGGTACTTGGTTGTCATTTTCACTCTTATTTAGACTGAGCTCAGACATAACACATAATCTCTGATATTTGTTTCCATGTCACATCCTCATCTTAGGTAAATCAACAATGGTCTTCAGCTGTCAACAAAGTGAAATGAGCCTCTACTTGATGATGATCCAGTTTGTTGAGTTTTTTTAAGTAAATAGGATAAAGATCTAGAAATACGAAAAATAGAGGGTTATGCTTATGTTTTATGTTTATAGTGCTGCTGTATTCTTTGAACATAATTTGCATAAAAGCAATCATGTTTTGAGACGTGCACTTCAGCTAGATCTTTTCACCTATACCCTTTCACCTTTTTATCTTATATAGTTGGATTCTATTGGGATAAAGTATTAATTTTAAAATCACCAAAATTAGACAAATTGGGCAAAATATATGAAAGAGTGCAGGCTAGTCAGTCAAGCTTTGCAGGAACTATTCAGGTGGCTTTTCAAAAAGCCAGTCCACCAAATAACTTCCGTGGTTTGACTTGTTGTAATTGCCATTTAAAGTTAAACACAGGACAGATACGGAAGAAGGCATTGTAATACCTTCATCAGGATTTCCCTGATAAAATATATAGTATGCTTTTGTTTCAAGTAGCATGGTGACTCATTTTTGTTCCTTTCATAAGTATTTCTTCTTGTTTACATTATTCGTGTGTTGCTGCTCTTCTCTTCTTTTGCTTCCTATAGACAAACTCACACTTGCTGGCATACCAGGGCACGTAACCTCCTTTTACATGAACTATTCTTAGTAACGTGTACGGTGATGGGGAATAGGAGAAGAGAGGCAACCACTCACAATCACTTCACCATGTTTTAGGGAAATCCTACATCTTCTCGTTAGCTGCTTTGGCTTGTCCTCTCTATTTGCTAAATCTGCGAACAGGCACTGCAGGAAAAACAATATTCATCTCAGTGAAGTTTTCAACAAAAATGTCTCTTGGCTTTTGTCTGGCGATATTTGAATGTAGTATTCCCAACCCAAAGACATGTCTGTCCAGCAAGTTTAAAGAGTTGCTCCTAAAATACATGAAGCAAATCCTGCCAAGTGTGGCCAATTTAGAGCTGAGCAGGAGGGTGCGGATGAGGTTTCCAGGACTGGTGGTGAGCACACCTGTTCTGTGCCAATGGCTGGGGAAGATATTAGTTGGAGAGCTACATTTCTCCTGTCTAAATACAGAAAAGCAATCTAAGACCTTCTGGCACGGTGTTCCTCAGGTAGGACCTAACCTTCAAGAGTGCTTTAAAACTTGGTTCACTATCAACATCTTCCCCCTGGAACATACCAGCCTGACTGTTGCACAGACGGGGCAACTGGTGTTTTATTTTCAGCACACAAAAGGTTTTTGAGACAAGAAAAAAGCATTTCAATTGCATTTGTTTCTCATAAAATATATTTACCTTGTAGGCTTCATAAGAAATAACTGCAACAAGTGCTTGACCTCAACAAGGAAAAGAAAAAGTGAAAGGGATGTAGTTTCATTAAGTTCATTTCTTCTGGAAACATCACCTGGTAGTAAATTGCATGATTTTTAAAAGAAGGTTCTTTCCAATCCCTGTTATTCTGATCTGATCTCTGCTGAGACCTTATTATTCTCCTGTCTGAGGAGGCCCAAAGTTAAAGTTCACTGTTCTTTGGAGCAAAAGGGATTGTGCCTCCTCTGTGTCCAGTACTGGAACACACCCTCCTCCTGCTTTCCTACTTGTCTGTTCCTAGTTGCATTTCCAAGTCAGGTTTATCCTCAAACCAAACTCCTGTATGCACCGAACTCCTGTCCTGGATCCCTGCCCTTTGCTGTGACAATTTCAGGAAATTACCTCTAGGAAAAAAATGAGTCCAGTGGAACTTTGATACTAAGGAGCAGCACAGCTGGCCAGTGGTTCAGAATCACGATCAGCAATCCATCTTCCAGTCAGCACTGAACATCGTTCATGAGCCACAGGTGAGGAATATGTAGATGCTCACATGGAAAATCACCTGATTGTGGTCAGCAGCAAAGGATTCCAGACCCAGTGGCACTTCAAAACGGGGAAAAAATATTGTAGTAGCAGCAATGTTAGATTCCTGCTTCTCAATAATACTTTTAACAAGATAAACTGTCAATAAGTAGATAATATTACATCATAAAAAACCTCTTAAATTTATGGTTACGTTGTAAGCAGCCAGGATTCCCTGCCAAATACGGTATATTAACTGTTTAACTGTAAATCAACTTTATAGGTTGCATGTGTTAAAACTGTTTCTTTTAAATGGCAAATAACACTTGAAATGTCCCCGTTTGGCAGTAAGAAGGGATGATTTTCAACCGAGAGAACACTGGGCCAAGGGAATGAGTTCTTGAGTACATTTGCTATTCTGCAAAAGCTCAATGAAAGAGAAAGTGAGGAAAGTGTCCAAACACAGGACACTCACGGGTTGGTACACTGTTTAGTTAATGTGCTTGCTTTCCAATAGTTCAATAGTTTTAACATGTACGGTTCAGTCTGGAAGCAATAAGGTCGTTAAGTTTAAAACTTTAAAAGAAAGGAAGGTGTACCTTTTTTCTGGACCTCACAGATTCAATATTGTTCTTTTACCTGTGTGGAAAGTTAAATTTTTGGCACACTTTAGTGAATGGAAAAATATGTGTAAAAATGAAAATCCAGAACCTGGATATTAAAGAATGGATTCTTGTACAACATTATAAGCAAAATTTCCATTTTTAAGGGAATATGTTTAGAATCTAAGTTTCAGTATCTTGATTTGTTAAGATAAAATTTGAATAAGTTGTCATGATTTGCATAGCAATCCAAAATGGCAACAAGTTAGCTATTTAATTTAACTTTCTTAGTATATGAACATAACAGCTTTGGACAGAGAAATGAAAAAGGGAAACTGCATATGAAGTCTTTGAAGAAGAAAATTTAACAGAACTTAATTTGGCTTTGGAGAAGATGGCTTAGGAGACGTCCAGACAAACGCTTTGGAGAAGTGTGTCTTATTTGTGGCAAAAAACCATAACCACCAAGCACCGACTGTGTCTTCCTTCATTAAAATCTGACTAGTGGCATAAAAATTAGACAAAATAAGAATATGTACAATATTCATGATGAGTAATTTCCGAATGCAGACTTCTTCAGAGATTCCCATTATGTATGAGTCCTGAAGACGGCTTTTCTCTGTGGTCCTGCTGCTGGCAGTAGCACATCTGTGCTTGGAAATGTGTGAATCAACGTGTAGCTCCTGCTGACACATTGCAGATAGCATAAGGGTCTTGTAGAGTCTTAAAAGAGCAGTGCTGAAATCCAGAAAAAATGTGCAAAATGAAGAATGACATTTTACATCTGGACTATTTCAGGAAGAGATAACTTCGGGGTCCTAAAAACCCCTTAAAACTATTGTATCTTCAGGCATCAGTAATTGTAACGTAATTGCAGAAACTTAAAGGATGTTTCTGGGTTATTTCATAGACTATCGGTGAACTACTTGTGATTTTCAACTGTATATTCCTTCCTCTGCATTTATAGATCTTTCGAAACACCTTGAAGTTCCTAAAGTTGCATGTTGTGTGGTTCTAGTCAAACTAAGCCTGGCTTTGAGAGCTTTGACCGGTATTTGATGGATGCCTGAGGTTCTGCAGTTCTTAAGAAATTAAGAAACATGTAAATTCAGAATTACTTGCATGAACCAGGATATAAGAGAGAACTGAAATTCAAACTGTGAACGTCAGTATTTCCAATATTCACGTCTGGACAGTCAACCAACCCCAAAGTCATGGGAGCCAAACTCGGAGAAGATTCAAATAAAGTTCTGGAGTAGCATCCATTTTCTGTTGCATCACAGTCTTGAGATGTTTATTTTAGTATTTTTATTTCAAATTCAGTTCCGTGGGTTTTCGTAATTACAGAAAACATCTGTCTTACAAACTCACAGCAGAAGATGGGGTATGAACCTCTTGCCACAGAAAGATTCTTAGTCCCTTGCCTCCTGTGAAAGGGCCTGTTAAAACATGAGTAATCTCCTTACAAAGAGTTATCAGGTTAGTCAGGCTTGATTTATCCTAGGTGAATTGGTGCTCTGTCTTCCCAACTAGTCTTTGATGTGTTTATAAAAATCGTCCTGATTTTCACCCTTACTCTTCTAGAAGATGGGTATGAGGTTTGCCTTTTTTCTGGTTGCCAGGAAACTTCTGTGATTGATATCAACTTTCAAAGATTATCGAAAGAGGCTTTGTGATGGTATCTACAAGAACCCACAAGGATGCCACTTGTCTCATCCTGCAGACTCATCCAAATGACGTCAGTCTTTCTTCCCTAACTATTATCTTCCTTGACAACACCGATACGGCATTCCCACAGATTCCGTGGTGCCACCACATCTCAGTATTTCCAGTGATGTCATGTGCGTTGGCTCTTATTCCTCCTACTTGTTTCTCATATGCCTGTATTTGTGTGAACACTCGAGACAGGCTCCAGCTGCACCCCCTTCTGAAGCGGGATGGGCGAGATGACCCTGTTCTTTGAGTGCTTCCTCTCTATTTTCCCTTCACTCACTTTGCTTTGGGCACTATCCTTGGTGCCCCTCGTTTAAAATCCTCCCAATCAGGTTAGAAAAGACAGCTGGCAAACATGTCCCTGTCCCCCTTTGTGAGGTGGATCTCACGTCTCCCAGCAGTTCTCATTCCCTGGTCCCAAATCCAGCGCTTCCCCTGCAACGTCAGCCAACACCATGGTGTTGGTCTGCAGGATGCACCCACTCCTGTGTCCCTCTCCCTAGCTGCTGGCTCTGCTCAGTCCATTCAACCTTTCCCATGGTGATGCCATCTTTTTCCCACAGAAAGGGTTGCTAAGAGCCTAAGGGTGACAGGGTCTTTCCACAGCTCTTGTGCCTTTCTGTGATGCAGCGCTTGCCTCCTGCAGTGTCCCCTCTGCACGGTGCTCTGCGAGGTTCTGCTCCTCCTCTGCAAGGTGCTGCTCCTGGAGCAGGAG